>JAUMJL010002773.1:0-19864 GCA_033558185.1 Dromococcyx pavoninus
GATGATGAGGCCACCGGGTGTCCCTTGTGTCCCCGTATCCCCCCCCCCCCCCCCCCCCCGCGGTGTCAAAAATAGGCGCGAGGCGGATCCGGGCAGGAAGGAGCGGGGGCCAAAAATAACCCGGGAGCGGGGCCAGGGTCAGCGCCCCCCCCGTGGGAAAGGGGGGGCGGCGGCGGCGGAGGAAGCGGCAGCGCCAGGCAGGGGCGGCGGGAAGGGCTGGGGGGGGTGGGGGTGGTCCCGGGGGTGACCCTGCTGACCCCTGCACTGGAACAGGGCTGGGGGGGGTGCAGGGGGTGGAGGGATAGGGATCGGAACTGGGGGGACTGGGAGAATGAGGGATGGAGGGGGGGGGAATGGGGGGACTGAGGGGGAATGGGGGACTGGGATGGGAATTGGGGTACTGGGGGGAATGGGGGGACTGGGATGGGAATTGGGGTACGGGGGGGAATGGGGGGACTGTGAGGGACAGGGATGGGAAGGGGGGGATGGGGGAAATGGGGGGCTGGGATAGGAATGGGGTGATTGGGGTGGAAAGGGGTGGTGAGGATGGGGGAAATGAGGGGACGGGAACGGGGATGGGGGGACTGGGATGGGATGGGGAGGACAAGGATGGGGAAACAGGGATGGGAGAAGGGTGGTGTCACCGTGTGTGGACGTGCAGGGACACAGATGGGACCATGAGGGACGGGGATGTCACCACGGTCCCCAAATGCCACCCTGGCACGGGGTGGGGGCGAAACACACGACCCCCACCCCAGGGTGGCCCTGGCGTGTCCCGGTGTGAATCACCGGGCACCGGATGTCACGGCCTTGGGGACGGGAAGGAACACCCCCCCCCCCCCCGGCCCGGGAAAGGACCCCCAAACTGGGAAAGAATCCTCCTCAACTGGGAAAGTGGGAAGAGACCCCCCCACTAAACTGGGCAGAGGGCCCCCACCAGACTGGACAGGAACCTCTCCAAACTGGGACCCCCTTCCCCGGTCCCTTGGCTCTGTCCCCCCCCCCATGGCCACGAGCGGTGCTGCAGGCACTGGGGGCGGGGTCTGGAGAGGGGGCGGGGCAGACAAAACCACGCCCATATCACAGTTGATTGGCAGGTGGGTGGGACAATGGGGAGATACCCCCACCCCCAGGTCTCCAAGGATCTCCGATCCAGGACCTCGTGGTGTCCCCCCCGCCCCTCCCGAAGCTCCACAAGGTTCACCGTCCAGGGGCTCCTCAGGTGCTCCAGGAGACCCCGACCCATCTCCTCCACGTCCCCAGAAGCTCCAACATCTTCCCCTCATCATCACCTTGGTCTTCCCTGTCCCCAAGGTCACCTCGATCCTCACCCCCAAAGGTCCACACCCTGTGGAAGCCCCTCCCTGTCCCCAGAAGACCACTACCCACTCCCCCCCCCCCCCGAAGACCCCCCTCCTGGGTGGGTCCCCAAGTGGTGCTCCCAGAAGAAAGAAGAACCTGGGGAGGCCGATCTGAAGCTGCTTTATTGGCCACGTTGGGACGGGCGGAGCGCGGACGCGGGGGCCGAGGTGGCCCTGGAACGGTCACAAACAACAGCACAGGCAATTAATAATAATAATAATAATAATAGTCATCATAATAATAAAAAATTAAACATCTCCCGGGGGTCTTGGTGGCCCCAACGCAACAAAAATATCTCTGTTTACTGGAGAGAGAGAGGACAGAGCCAACGCGGGCGAAGCTTGGTCACGGGGGGGGGGCGAGGGTGGCGCAGGGAGGGGGACACATGTCAGTGGGACCCGTGCAGGGAGAGCAGAGCCGTTGACAGTTGGGGAGGGGGGGGGGGGGACACAAGCAGAATGGGTGCCCACCCAGTGGGTGCTGGAGAGGGTCACCCTGGAGGTGACCTGGGCTGGGGCCACCGACAGGGAGTGGGACATGGAGTGTGGAATCCATGGTGGGGGGGGGGGGAAGGAGACAGCACGTGGAGCCCCCTCGGGGCGGTGGAGGTTTGGAAGGGGCACCTCGAGGCAGTGGAGATGTTGCAAGGAGCCCACGGGGTGGTGGGGATGCAGCTCGGGTACCTCCAGGTGGTGGAGACGCCACAAGGAGCACCCATGGGGCGGTGGGGATGCAGCTCAGGTACCTCCAAGGTAGTGGAGATGCTGCGTGAAGCCCCATGGGACAACGGGGATCGGGCACGGACACCTCTAAGGCAATGGGAATTCCCTGGGTGGTGGGAACTGGTCAGGAACATCTCCACGGGGATGGAGATGCTGTGTGAACTCCCATGAGATGATGGGAGTTGGGGACAGACACCTCTAAGGTGGTGGTGGCATCACAGGGGGCTTCCCCGGGTGGTGGGAACCGGTCAGGAACATCTCCACGGGGATGGAGATGCTGTGTGAACCCCCATGAGATGATGGGAGTTGGGGACAGACACCTCTAAGGTGGTGGTGGCATCACAAGGGGCTTCCCCGGGTGGTGGGAACCGGTCAGGAACATCTCCAAGGGGATGGAGATGCTGTGTGAACCCCCATGAGATGATGGGAGTTGGGGACAGACACCTCTAAGGTGGTGGTGGCACCACAGGGATGTCCCCCAGGTGATGATACGTGGGCAGGAACATCTCCAAGAGGATGGAGATGCCACATGAACCCCCCATGAGATGTTGGGGACCGGGATCAGACATCTCGAAAGCAGCCGGGACGCTGCGGGAATGATGGAGGAACCTCACAGACACCTCCAACGCGTGGACCCCATTGACCTCAAAAAAAAAAAATAACCACCAAGGGGGGAGGGGGGGGAAAGGAGGCAAAAAAAACATAAAAAAGAGCCACCAAAAAAAATCATAAAGAGCCACCAAAAAAAAAATAAAGAGCCAAAAAAAATCATAAAGAGCCACCAAAAAAAAAATAAAGAGCCAAAAAAATCATAAAGAGCCACCAAAAAAATTAAAAAAGGAAAAAAAGCCACCAAAAAAATTAAAAAAAGGAAAGAGCCACCAAAAAAATTAAAAAAAAGGAAAAAGAGCCACCAAAAAAATTTAAAAAAAAGGAAAAAGAGCCACCAAAAAAATTTAAAAAAAGGAAAAAAAGCCACCAAAAAATTAAAAAAGGAAAAAAAGCCACCAAAAAAATTAAAAAAAAGGAAAAAGAGCCACCAAAAAAATTAAAAAAGGAAAAAAAGCCACCAAAAAAATTAAAAAAGGAAAAAAAGCCACCAAAAAAATTAAAAAAAGGAAAAAAAGCCACCAAAAAAATTAAAAAAAAGGAAAATAAGCCACCAAAAAAATTTAAAAAAAGGAAAAAAAGCCACCAAAAAAATTAAAAAAGGAAAAAAAGCCACCACCCGGGGCGGGGGGAGGGAGGGAGGGAGGAGGTGCCCGTTTTTTGGGGGGGAGGGACCCCGTTCACAACGCGAGGAGCGAGGGAGAGTTCAAGGAGTCCGAGGAGTGGTCGCTGCTGCTGCTCCGCTGGTGCGAGGCTCCGCACGAGGCTCCCTCTGGGTGGGTGAAGACAAAGGGAGACGCGGGGGCCGCGTTAGGAAGCCCCGGCGCGGGGACCCCCGGCGCGAAGCAGCAGCTGGGGGGAAGGGGGGGACCCTGGGCGCTCGGCTGGAAGGCGCCCGGGGGGACGAAGGCGACGGCGCCCGCCGGCTCTTCCTTGCCCAAGGTGCTCACCTCGGCGCCGCCACCGACGCCACCGACGCCGCCACCGACGCCGATGACGCCACCGACGTCCTCGAAGGGGACCTTGCAGGCGGGCGCGTGGGCCACCAGGACGAACTCCAGGCGCTCCTTCTCCTTCTGCAGCTCCGCGATCTCCGACTCCAGCTCTGCCTTCTCCTCCTCCAGCTGATCCGTCTCCTGGCGGAGGTGGAGGGTGTAGGGGGGGGGGAGGGGGGACGGACGGTAAGAGGGGCTGCCGAGGGGACGGGGGACACCGCCGCGCTCTGTGCCCTCTGACCGGCCCGCGTGGAGCCTCCAGGGTGGGGTTGTGGGGCCCCCCCCCCCCACCCCGCTCTGGGGAGCTGGAGGGCACCCCCGGGTGACCCCCTCCTTGTGAGGATGGTGACGTCACACCCTATGGCGTCCCTCTCTGGTGTCCCCTGTCCTCCTCCAGCATCCCCAGGTCTCCATTTGTCCCCCTCGGATGTCCCCTCCTCCTGGGGACAGCACTGTCCCCCTCGGATGTCCCTGGGTGTCCGTCTGTCCCCCTCGGATGTCCCCTCCTCCTGGGGGGACAACACTGTCCCCCTCGGATGTCCCCTCCTCCTGGGGGGACAACACTGTCCCCCTCGGATGTCCCTGGGTGTCCGTCTGTCCCCCTCGGATGTCCCCTCCTCCTGGGGACAGCACTGTCCCCCTCCAGCATTCCCAGATGTCCACCTGTCCCTCTCTGGTGTCCCCTCCTCCCAGGAAGAGCATTAAGCCCCTCTGGTGTCCCTCAGTGTCCGTCTGTCCCACTCTGATGTCCCCTGCTCGCAAGGACACCGTTGACCCCCTCTGATGTCCCTGGATGACCGTCTGTCCCTCTCTAACGTCCCCTCCTCCTGGGGACAGCACTGTCCTCCTTCAGCATCTCCAGGTCTCCATCCGTCCCCATCTGATGTCCCCTGCTCTGGGGACACCACTGACCCCCTCCGGTGTCCCCAGGTGTCCGTCTGTCCCTCTCTGATGTCCCCTTGTCCTGGGGACACCACTGTCCCCATCTGTGGCGTTGACCCCTCCCCTTCCAACGAGCCCAAGTCACCTGTCCCCTTCCAACCTCCTCGGCCCCGGGGAGACGCCGCTGTCCCCAAACGTCCCCATAGACATTGACCCCCCCCCATCCCAGTGGCGTCCCCAACCGCTGGGGACGTCGCCACCCCGGGGTGCCACCGCTGTCCCCGAGCACTCACCGCCTGCAGCCGATCCGTCAGCTCGCGGCGCCGGTTGCGACACTTGGCCGCCGCCAACTTGTTCCTCTCACGACGCACGCGACGCTTCTCCTCCTCCTCCGGCGTCAGCTGCCACGGGGAACGGGACCATCAGCCTCCTGACACCCGTGTCCCTGAGGCCCCGCCACCACCCGTGTCCTCCAGGTGCCACCCGCCCTCCCCAAGGTCCCACCCACCCTCGGGCTGGGGACGTCGCTCACCGTCTCCTCGCGGCTGCGCCGGGGCCTGGCGCGTGGAGGCCGTGCGGGCGGTGCCGCCGGCGCTGTGGCGAAGGCGCCCATGCCCGGCGTGGAATAGCTGGGTCCCGGGAGGTCGTAGGGGTCGACGGGGGGCGGCTGCGCCATGGGTGCCCCCGGGGGTTGCGACTGCGCCACCGAGGAGATGAGCGTGGGCTGCACCAGCCACTGCAGGTCCTGGCTGGTGGTGATGGCCGTCACCGTGGGCACGAAGGAGCCGGGCATGTCCCCCAGGCCACCGCACTCCTGCGGGGACGGGGTCAGGGGTCAGAGCCCGCTGGGTGGCAGGGGGGGGGGTGGCACCTGCAGCACCCTTGTGCCCCTGGCACCTACGTGCAAGGGCTCCATGGGCACCTACATGCAATGTCCTCGCGCCCCTGGCACCCGCGTGCAAGAGCTCCCTGGCACCAACGCGCAACGTCCTCGTGCCCCTTGCACTGATGTGTGCAAGGCCCTCGCATCCCTGGCACCAACATTTGGTGCTCTCACATCCCTGACACCGACACACACCACCTTGGTGCCCCTGGCACCCGTGTGCAACGTCCTCGTGCCCCTGGCACCCACGTGCCAGGTGCTCGTGCCCCAATGCATAATGCCCTCGGTGCCCCTGGTGCTGATGTGCAACATCCTCGTGCCCCTGGCACCCACGTGCAACGCTCTTGCATCCCCAGCACCGACGTGCAAGGGCTCCTTGGCACCAAAGACAATGTCCCTGTGACCTGGCACCAGTGCACAACACCCTCACGCTCCTGGCACCCACGTGCCACGTCCCTGGCACCGACGTGCAAGAGCTCCCCAGCACCCATGACAATGTCCCTGGCACCAGTGCACAGCACCCAATGCACAGCACCCCCAGCTCCCTGGCACCAGTGACAACGACCTCGTGCCCCTGGCACGGGTGTGCAAGAGCTCCCTGGCACCGACGTGAAAAGGGACCCCAAAAGCGATGCAGAAGCCACATCCGCACCCCCCCTCACCCCTTGGCCCCAGAACCCCCCCCCCAGATCCCCCCAGGACCCAAATCCCCAGAGCAGGGGCGTGGCCATGGCTTGGGGGCGTGGCTATGCAACCGAGGGCGTGGCCATGTACATAAAGGGCGTGGTCATGCAAATGAAGATGACGTAGTTAAACCACCATGGAGCCACGGTCGTGCAAAAGGGGGAAGGGGCTTCGCAGGGGAGATGCCAACAAAGGGGCGTGGCCATGCAAAGCTGGGGGCGTGGCCAAGTGAGGCGCAGCTATGCAAAATAGGGATAGTTCAGGGATTCATGGTTATGCAAAAGGAGGCGTGGCCAAGAGCAAGGGGCGTGGCCATGCAAACCCAAGGAGAAACGGGAGCCAAAGGGCCAGGGAGTCGCAGCTATGAAAAAAGGGGGCGTGGCCATGCGCAGACGGGGGGGTGCTTTGCAAAGAGAGGGGCGGGGCCATGCAAAGCGAGGGGGCGGGGCCTCTCCCTCCCCCGCGCCGCGGCGGCAGGGGGCGCGTCCTCCGCGTTCCAAAATAGCCCCGCGCCGCGTCACCGCGGAGCGTTCCAACGCGTCACCGCGTTTACGCACGACCCCTCCCACCCCCCGAACTCCCCCCCCCCCCCCCGTCACCCCCCCCGCCCCTCCCTCACCCTCCCTCCCCGGGTACCGGACTCACCTGCGCGGCCGCCGCCGCCGCGGGGCTCCCGAAGGAGTCGACCGAGGAAAGGTACTGGGACTCGGCCGAGGGCGAGGAGCTGCCCCGGGACCCCGAGTCGAAGTCGCCGGGGAAGCCCTGGAACATCGCCCCGGGGCCGCGGGGGCCGCCCCGCCACGCCAAGGCTGCGGGTCAGGCCACAGGCATCTCCCGGGGCACCGGGATGCTCTGCCCCTAGGGGGTGGCGGGTGGGGCTCGGTGTGACTGGACCGGACGCTACGGAGTGGCGGTGAGTCGGTACGAGCCCCGGTGTGAACGTCCCGGGCTCCGGTTGGTTGTTACGAGCCCCGGTGTATCCGTGCCAGGCTCCGGTGAGCCGCTACGAGCCCCGGTTCGCCGGTACAAAACCCCGGTGCAGCCGTGCCAGGCTCCGGTTGGTCGTTACGAGCCCCGGTGTATCCGTACGAGGCTCTAGTTCCCGGTCCAAAGTCCCAGTTGGCCGCTGTGTGCTCCGGTAAATCCCTTCCCAGGCTCCGGTGCGCCGGTACAAAGCCCCGGTGTGTCTGTCCCAGGCTCCGGTTTGCTCCTACAAGCCCTGGTGCATCCGTGCCAGGCTCCGGTTGGCCGGTGCAAAGTCCCGGTGTGCCTTTACGAACCCCAGTATATCCGTTCCCAGGCTCCGGTTGGCCGTTACAAGCCCCGGTAAATCCGTTCCCAGTGCAAAGTCCCGGTTCGTCTTTACAAACCCCGGTAAATCCGTTCTCAGGCTCCGGTTCCTGGTGCAAAGTCCTAGTGCACCGTTACAAGCCTCGGTTTGCTCCTATAAATCCCGGTAAATCCGTTTCCAAGGTCCGGTACCCGGTGCAAAGTCCGGGTCAGCCACTATAAACGCCGGTAAATCCGTTCTCAGGCTCCGGTTCCCGGTGCAAAAGGAGTTGGCCGCTGTGAGAGCCGGTAAATCTGCCCCGGTGCCGCCGTTCCGCCGGTGCAAAGCCCCTCTTTACCCGCTCCCAGGCTCCGGTTCCCGGTGCAAAGTCCCCCGTTCGCCGCTTGCCCCCAGTCTCCGGTTTTTTATGAATGAACCGCTCGCCGCCGCCGCTTTATACGGGCGTGCCCCGCCCCCCGTGCTGACGTCACGGCCGCCGCCACCGCCACCCTGGGACCCTCAGGACCCCCCGGGACCCCTCAACCGCCTTCGCCGCCGTTGCCGCCGCCGTTCTGAGGCGCCTGGGGCGGGCGGCGCCGTTAAAAACGGCGTCGGGGAGCGGGGAACGGGGGGGATCCCTCGCCCCGCCTCCCCGGAGTTCCTGTGACGCAATTAGCCATATATGGGCTTGTCTCGGAGTGTTTGTTTGGTATCCTAGCAATGACGTCACAGGGATTCCCTCCGCCGCCGCCGCCGCCGAAAACGCGTATTAATAGAAACGGGAGCCGCGGTTCTAGAAACGGCCTGAACCGTCCGGTAACCCCCCCGCCCCGAGACCCCCCCCCCCAGCCCCGAGACCCCCCCCCCAGCTCCCAGACATCCCCCAACCCCGAGCCCCCCCCCCCCCCCAGCCCGGGACCCCCTCCCAGCCCGGTAACCCCACCGTCCCGGGACACCCCCCAGCCCCGAGGACACCCCCTCAGCCCGGAGGACACCCCCCGCCAAGCCCCGGGATCCTCCTTCCCTCGGGAACCCCTCAATCAGTGACCACCCCTCCACTGGGTAATCCCCTCCCCCGTGACCCCCCTTTTCCTCCAGTAACCGCCCCGGTAACCTCTCTGGGACCCTCTCCTCCATCCCGGGACACCCCTTTCGTGGTAACCCCTTCCCGGTAACACCTCCGCGACCCCCCCCCTCACCCCAGGCCCCCCCTTTTTCCTCGAGTACTCTCCCCGGTGCGCCTTCTCCACCCGGTTAACCCCTTCCCGGTAACCTCTCGCTCCCCGGTAACACCTCCGGGACCCCCACCCGGGAACCCCTCCCCGTAACTCGAGTAACCTCGTGGTCCCGGGGTCGGGGGTGTCCCGCTAGTGACGGAGGGACTGGACTGCAGGGTCCCGGGACCGGGGTGTTACCGGGACTGGACTGAGAGCACCGGGGATGTCCCGTTACCGGGTGTGTGTGTGTGTCCCGGTACCGTGGCGTTACTGGGGCTGGACGGAGAGCATGGGGGGGATTCTGGTACCGGGGTGTTACCGGCACTGGCTCAGAGCACCGAGGGGAGGAGTCCCGGTACTGTGCTGTTACCGGGACCGGACTGAGCACACGGGGTCCCAGTACCGGCGAAAGGAGGTGTCCGGCTACCGGTGCGTTATCGGAACTGGACCGAGAGCATGGGGGGGGGGGTGCCGGTACCCGGGGAGGGGTCCCGGTACTGGGGTTCAGGGGCCGCCGTCCCCGGGGACCGGCGCTGACACCGGGGCTGATTGTCACCGGCGGGGCCGCGGCGACCAGAGCCGGGGTGGGAGGGCCGTTCCCACGCCCCTTCATTCATTCACTTACTCGTTCATTGATTCATTCATTCATTCATTGTGGCTCCGCCCACAGGCCGGGGGCGGGGCCGGGGGGTCGCAGCCCTGGATGTCCCCGCCCCCCCCTCCCCACGCCCCGGGTGCTCCCGGTGTCCCCATTCCCGGAGTCGCCAGTCCCAGTGTCGCCGCTGGGCTCTCCCCAGTTGTCCCCAGCCCCAGTCTCGGTGTTCCCATTCCCAGTGTTCCATCCCCATTCCCAGTGTTCCATCCCTCGGTCCCGGTATCCCGTCCCTCATGTCCATGTGTCCCCCCTCCTGGTGCCCTGGTGTCCCATCCCCCATTCCCAGTTATCCCATCCCCGGTGTCCCTGTTGTCCCCTTCCCCATTCCTGATGTCTCATTGTCGGTGTCCCAATGTCCCCGTTCCTGCTGTCCCAGTGTTGGATTCCCTAATTCCGGTGTCCCAATGTCCCCAGCCCCATTCCCATCCCCGCTGTCCCATCCCTGTGTCCCATTATCCCCATCCCCCGCTGTCCCCATCCCTCTGATCCATTGTCCCCATCCCTGTGTCCCCCCTGTCCGCATCCCCGTGTCCCATTGTCCCCATCTCCGATGTCCCCATCCCCGCTGTCCCCATCCCTGTGTCCCCCTGTCCGCATCCCCGTATCCCGATTCCCAGTGTCCCTACTGTCCCCATCCCCATCCTCGTGTCCCCATCCCCATTGTCCCCCGTTCCCATCCCTGTGTCCCCATCGTCCCCATCCCCACTGTCCCCATCCCTGTGTCCCCCTGTCCCCCATCCCCGTGTCCCGATTCCCAGTGTCCCTACTGTCCCCATCCCCATTCCCGGCCCCATTCCTGGTCCTATCCCCATTGTCCCTGTTCCCATCCCCATCCCCGCTGTCCCCCATCCACGTGTCCCCCTGTCCCCATCCCCGTGTCCCGGTTTCCAGTGTCCCGATTCCCAGTGTCCCTACTGTCCCATCCCTCTCCCCCGTGTCCCCATCCCCATTCCCGGCACCATTCCTGGTCCTATCCCCATTGTCCCCGTTCCCATCCCCCACCCCCGCTGTCCCCATCCCTGTGTCCCATCGTCCCCGTGTCCCCATCCCCATTACCGGTACCATTCCTGGTCCTATCCCCATTGTCCCCGTTCCCGTCCCCATCCCTCTGACCCATTGTCCCCATCCCTGTGTCCCCCTGTCCCCATCCCCGTGTCCCCCTGTCCCCATCCCCGTGTCCCATTGTCCCCATCCCTGTGTCCCCCTGTCCCCATCCCCGTGTCCCGATTCCTCAGTGTCCCTACTGTCCCCATCCCCATTCCCGACCCCATTCCTGGTCCTGTCCCCATTGTCCCCGTTCCCATGCCCACCCCCGCTGTCCCCATCCCTCTGTCCCATTGTCCCCTTCCCCGTGTCCCCATCCCCGCGGTCCCCGCCGTAAACACGCGCCGTTGCCCCGGTGACCGCGTTCCATCCCCGCTGACGTCACCACGTCCGGCGGCCGCTGTTTACGTCGCGCGGCAACCGCGACGTGGGGGCGTGGCCAGGACGGGGAGGGGGCGTGGCCAGAGCTGGGAGGCCGCGCAGCAAACGGCGGGGGGGCGTGACCGCCCGAGGGGCGTGGCCTCGGCGGGGAGGGGGCGTGGTCTGCGCGGCGGGGTTCCCACGCGTGTCGCGGAGCGGGGGGGACGGGGGGGAGGGCAAGGGGGGGACGTGGGGACACAAGGGGACCCGGGGGAGGGAGAAACACGAGGGGGACACGGGGCGGGGGCACAGGGGGAGCAAAGGGGGACACGGAGGGGAAATGGGGGGACAAGGGGGGGGTACAGAGGGACACGGGGGGGGGGAAAAGGGGTGAAGAGAGGGGGCTGGGGGCGGGACTAAAACTCCGGAAGGGGGGGACACCCCTTGTCCCCCTCATGCCTTCGCCTATGTGTCTCCCCCTCCCCTCAAATGATCGAGCCCGGCTGTCACAAGAGTTTTTATTAAAGTGAGCCCCCCCACACCAGGGGGGACACGCACAAGGTGGGGGGGGACACCTCCGACCCCCGGTGACCCCCTCCAAGCACCTCAGGGGGGACACGGGGGGGGGGGTGTCAATGCCGCTCCAGTTTGGCACTGGGGAACTTGGCCCTGATCCTGGGGGGGGGGGGGGGGGGGTGTTAGGGGAAGTTGGGGCACCCCCAACCCCCCCCACACCCCACCAGGGGCACCTCAAACCCCCCCCCCCCAGGACACCCGACCCTCCTGGACCTCCCCCAAAACCCACGGGGGTGCCCCAACACCCCCCCCCCCCCCCGAGGGCATCCAAAAACCTTTTTGGCGGGGTGTCAGGGCATGGTTTTGGGGTGCAGAGTCAGTTGGGGGAGCGGGGAGGGGGGGGAGGTTTTGGGGTGTAAGGGGGGGCAGATTGGGGTGTCAAGGTGCCATTTGGAGGTGAGGGGGCGGTTCTGGGATGCAGGGGGCAATTGGGGGGATTCAGAGGGGCAGTTTTGGGGTTGGGTGGGGGTTGGGGTTACCCGGGTGGTTCTGGGGTGCAGGGGGTCCCTCACCTGGCCCGGAGGTGGCTCAGGTGGCTCCTCATCAGGTCCAGGCTCTGCTCGATCTGTGCCTGGGGACAACGGGGCAGGGGAGGGGAAACACCGGGGGGTGCAGAGGGGACCCGCCAGAGCCTACTCGTGTCCCCGTGTGTCACCCCAAGGCTCCCCCCATCTGTCCCCTCCGTGTCCCCAACCCTCCCCAGACTCTGCGTCCTCTCGCGTCTCCTTGTGTCCCTCCATGTCCCCCCCGTGTCCCCCCGTGTCGCCAACCCTCCATGTCTCCGCTGTCCCCCCTCTGTCCCCCCGTGTCCCCGCTGTCCCCATACCTGGTGGCGCTGGTAGAGCACGGGGAAGGTGAACGCGCAGATGACACCTGGACAGGGGATGACACCTCACACCAGGTCCCTTGTCACCTCCTGGCCCGACCCCCCATCCCTGTCCCCATGGTATCCCCATCCCTGTGCCACCCCCTGTCCCCAAGCATCACTTGTGTCCCCTACCCCTGTCCCCTTGTCCCCTCTCCCCGTGCTGGCCGTTGTCCCTGTCCCTCGTTCCTGTTCCCATGTCCCCGTCTCGTCCCCTGTCCCCTGTCCCTTGTCCCTGTCCCCATGCCCCATCTCCTGTCTCCTGTCCCCATGCCCCGTTCCCTGTGTCCCCGTGCCCCGTCCCTGTGTCCCCGTGCCGTACCCGCTCCCAGCAGTGTCACCCCGTGCCGCATCCCGGTGTCCCCGTGCCCCGTCCCTGTGTCCCCGTCCCCAGCCCGGTGTCCCTGTCCCCGCCCCGGTGTTCCCGTGCCATACCCGCTCCCAGCAGTGTCACCCCGTGCCCCATCCTGGTGTCCCCGTGCCCCGTCCCTGTGTCCCCATCCCCATCCCGGTGTCCCCGTCCCCGTCCCGGTGTCCCCGTGCCCCATCCCTGTCCCCATCCCTGTGTCCCTGTCCCCATCCCGGTGTCCCCATCCCCGTCCCGGTGTCCCCGTGCCGTACCCGCTCCCAGCAGTGTCACCCCGTGCCCCATCCCGGTGTCCCCGTGCCCCGGCCCTGTGTCCCCGGCCCCATCCCGGTGTCCCCATCCCCGTCCCGGTGTCCCCGTCCCCAGCCCGGTGTCCCTGTCCCCGCCCCGGTGTTCCCGTGCCGTACCCGCTCCCAGCAGTGTCACCCCGTGCCCCATCCCGGTGTCCCCGTGCCCCGTCCCTGTGTCCCCATCCCCATTCCGGTGTCCCCGTCCCCGTCCCGGTGTCCCCGTGCCCCATCCCTGTCCCCATCCCTGTGTCCCTGTCCCCATCCCGGTGTCCCCATCCCCGTCCCGGTGTCCCCGTGCCGTACCCGCTCCCAGCAGTGTCACTCCGTGCCCCATCCCCGTGTCCCCGTGCCCCGGCCCTGTGTCCCCGGCCCCATCCCTATGTCCCCGTGCCCCGGCCCTGTGTCCCCGGCCCCATCCCGGTGTCCCCATCCCCGTCCCGGTGTCCCCGTGCCGGACCCGCTCCCAGCAGTGTCACCCCGTGCCCCATCCCGGTGTCCCCGGCCCCATCCCGGTGTCCCCGTGCCATACCCGCTCCCAGCAGTGTCACCCCGTGCCCCGTCCCGGTGTCCCCGGCCCCATCCCGGTGTCCCCGTCCCGGTGTCCCCGTGCCGTACCCGCTCCCAGCAGTGTCACCCCGTGCCCCATCCCGGTGTCCCCGGCCCCATCCCGGTGTTCCCGTGCCATACCCGCTCCCAGCAGTGTCACCCCGTTGCAGACGGCGCCCACGTAGGTCATCAGGTAGAAAAAGAAGGCGAACTGCGGCCATGCCCGGTGTCACCGTCACCACCGCGGCCACCGCCACCGCCACCATCATTCCCACCCTCACCCTCACCACCCTGGGTGTCCCTCAAGCCACCGGTGTCCCCAGAGCCCCCAATGTCCTCAGTGTCCCAAATATCCCCCGTGTCTCCCATGTGCCCCCATATCTCCCCCTGTCCCCAGTGTCCCCCACGCCCCCCGTGTCCTCAATGTCCCCTGTGTCCCCAGTGCCCCTCACTGTCCCCCAAGCTCCCCGTCTCCAGGTCCCCCTCATCCCCCATGTCCCCAATGCCCCCCCAAGTCCCCAGTATCCCGAATATCCCCCACGCCCCCCGATGTCCCCAGTGTCCCCCGTGCTCCCGTGTCTCCATGTCCTCCGTACCCCCGATGTCCTCAATATCCCCAGTGTCCCCCAGTGCTCCCCAGTGTCCCCAATGCCCTCCGTGTCCCTCATGTCCCCCCCCACATCACCCAATGTCCCCCATGTCCCCAGTGTCCCCAATGCCCCCCCCAAGCCCCCAGTGTCCCCCGTGTCCCCAGTGCCCCCAGTGTCCCCGCGCGGGTCACCTTGAGGGACTCGGGGAGGCTGTGGACCAGGAAGAGGCGGGTGAGGGTGCGCGTTGCGGCGGCGACGTGACGGGCGAGACAGCGGGCCCAGCGCTGCTGCTCCGCGGGGCTCAGCACCACCGGGACCCCCGGCTGTGCCCTGCGGGGACGGGAACACCATCGGGGACACCATCAGGGGACACCTCGTGACACGGGGATGGGGACATCAGGGATGCTCGGGGCAACGGGACAGGGGCACTGGGGACACCCAGGGCAAGGGGATAGGGACATCAGGGCCACCTTCTGCCACAGGGGTCCTGGTGGCCAAGAAAGGTCTGAGGTGGCCATGGAGGGTCTGGGGTGGCCACAAGGGACACTGGGATGGCCATGGAGGGTCCTGGTGGCCACCGAGGGTCTGGGGTGACCACAGGGGACATCGGGGTGGCCACAAGGGTCCTGGTGGCCACAGAGGGTCTGGGGTGGCCACTGGGATCCTGGTTGCCACGAGGGTCATTGAGGTCACTACAGGGGTGCTGATGGCCATGAAAGGTCTGAAGTGACCATGGAGGATCTATGGTGGCCACAGGGGACACCGAGGTGGCCGTGGAGGGTCTGATGCAGCCACAGGGGACATTGGGGTGGCCCCAGGGGACGCCGGGGCGCGCGTTTGGGGCGTCAGCGGCGCTCACCGTGGGGGTTGGTGTCGCAGCACCCCGAGGCCGGCGCGGAGCAGGCGTAGGGGGACGGTGACGGCGAGGACAGCGAGCGCGGCGTGAGAGGCCACGGCCACCGCGCTGAACCGCGAGAGCGCGGCCAGGGCGGCCACGGCCACCGCGAGCACCAGCACCGAGTGCCCCGGGGAGCGCCAGCACAGCAGCTGCCACACTGCGGGGACAGGGACACCGCGCTGGGGCCGCCAGTGCCACCCCAGTACCACCCCAGTGCCGCCCCAGTACTGCCCGCTGCTCCCAGTGCTGCCCCAGTGTCATCCCAATACCGCCCGGTGCTCCCAGTGCCCACCAGCACGGCAGCTCCCACACTGTGGGGACAGGAAGACTGCGCCGTGACAGCCACCAGTGCTCCCAGTGCCGCCCCAGTGCTCCCAGTGCCGCCCCAGTGCTCCCAGTATATCCCTCCAGCGCCTCTCAGTGCTCCCAGTGCCACCTCCAGTGCCCTCTCAGTGTCCTCCCAGTGCTCCCGATGCCCCTTCCAGTACCCCCTCCAGTGCCTCTCAGTGCCCCCTCAGTAACTCCAATGTGCCTCCCAGTGCCTCCCAGTGCCCCCCAGCTCCTCCCAGTGCTCCCAGTTCCCCTCCTCCCCGCCCCCACCTTGTCCCTCCATGGCCGCCGCGGGTGCTGCTGGGTGGGTGGGGGAGGCACAAATTTTTTTGGGGGGTTACCCCTAATTTTAGCCGCCAATCCCGCCCGGGGCCGCCCTGAAACCGGACCCCCTCCCCGCCTCCCCCCCGGGCCCCCCGGGCCCTGATTGGCCGCTCACCCAGAGTCTCGGTTCCCATCGGGGGCGCTGATTGGTCGGGGGGGGGCGCCGGGGGGGGCTCCTGGAGCGGGGGGGGGGGAGCGGGGGGGGGCGGCAGCGGAGGGACCCCTGCGGGCGGAGGTGGGGGGAGCGGGGGGGGCGCTGCTGTGGGGAAAAAGGGGAGGGTGGGGTGGAAATTGGGGGTCGGGGGTTTCAGGGGGCTGGGACCCCCTCAGACCCCCTCATGACCCCAATCCCCTGCCCCAGAGCCCCCCAGGACCCCCCCAATCACCTCACAGTACCCTCCCCCATGACCCTGAGACACCCCCCCATTGTCCCATCCCCCCCATGATCCCCCCAAGACCCCCCATCAACCCAAACACACCCCCCTCCGACCACCCCGTGACTCCCGGACCCCCAGCCCCTCTCCAGGAACTCCCCTCACTGCCCTGAGACCCCCTTGGACCCCCCCTCATCATCCCAAACTGCCCCCCCAGGGCTCACCATGCACCCCAACTCCCCTCAGCAACCCCCAGGACCTCCCCCTCCACCCCCCCAGCCCCTCCCCCCTTACCCAGGGTCATCGTCGGGGTCTCCTCCACCTCTTGCCCCCCCAGCTCTGGCTGGGCCCCCCCCACCTCCAGCTGACCCTCGGGGTGGGGAGGGGCCGGGGGCTCCTCGGGACGCTTTGGGGGGGCTCTGGCAGCCGCCGGGGGGTCCGGCCCCCGGGGGGACCCCGACCTCAGGCGGGGGTGGGGAAGGCGCCCCCGACGGGAATCCCGGTGGTAGGACCGAGGTCCCCCCGCCTCGTTGATAGGCCCCCCCCCCCCCGCCCCGAAAGGCGATGTAGGAGAAGGTGAGTTCCCGGGGGGGATCCCGGGGTGCTCCCCCCCTCTCCGCTTCCCCCCCATCTTCATCCTCCTCCTCCTCGGGGGGCTCCGCTGCCGCCTGCAGCTCCGGGAACTCTGAGTCCTCGGTGCCACCTTTTATTGACGGGGGGAGGGAGGATTTATGGGGGGGGTCGGGGCACCCCAAATGCCCCCCCCCGCCCCCAAATTGCACCTCAAAACGGAGGGGACTCGGCCCCACTCACCCTCCGTGGAGTCCGGCGTGGTGGAGGCCGTGGATGGAGCCTCCTCTGCCGGGAAGGGGGGGTGAAGGATGGGGGGGCGGGGCTTGGGAGGTCCCCCGTTGTCCCTGATCCCCCCAACCGCCCCCCGCTTCTACGGCAGCTCTCGAGGCTCCTACACTCCCGGTCCCTGTACCCCCCCCCCCCCCCTCCCCTCCCCGGGTTCATCATGCCTTCCCCTCCCCGTGCCCCCTCCCGGTGCGCCCATCCTTGGCCCCTCCCGGTACTCTCCCTTCTCCCTCGGTGCCCCCGGTACCCGATCCCTCCACCGCGGTTCCTGCATCCCCCGGTCACTCCCGGTCCCTCCATCCTTGGCCCCTCCCAGTACCACCCCCCCTCCCCGTTCATCATCCCGGTCCCCCCCCTCGGTGCACCCCCCGGGAGCCTCCGTACCCGGTGTCTCCACCCCGGTTCCCGTATCCTCCGGTCACTCCCGGTCCCTCCATCCTCGGTCCCTCCCGGTGCCCCCACCTCCGGCGCCCCTATCGCCGCCCCTCCCAGTCCCCCCACCGTCGTTCCCGCATTCCCGGTGCCTCCATCCCCCGTGCCGTTTTCCGCATCCCCGGTTCCTGCATCTCCTGTTCCCGCATTCCCGGTTCTCGCATCCTCGGCCACTCCCGGTCTCCCCATCCCGCATCCCCCGTGCCTCCATCCCTGGTCCTGCCGCCCCTCCCGATACCACCATCCCGGTTCCCGCATCCCTGGTACTCCCGTCCCCGATTCCCGGTGCCTCCATCCTCTCCCTGTTCCCGCATCCCGGGTCCCTCCATCCCCATCCGCTCTCGGTGTCCCCATCCCCGGTTCCCGCACCGCCGGTGCCTCCATACCCGGTGCCACCGCCCCTCCCGATTCCCGTTCTCTGTTCCCATTCCCCAGTTCCCGTTCCCCGGTTCCCGGTTCCCGGTCCCAGTCCCGTTCCGTACTGCAGTGGGCGAAGCCCAGGACCTGCCCCATGGCCGCGGCCCCCGCATGGGGCTCCTGCTCGCCCGGGGCTCCCGCTGCCCCCGGCCCCGCCGCGCATCCCCGGGGCCGGGGCGGGGCGGGCGGACAAAGGGCGGCGGCGGCGGCGCGAGGGGGGGCGGGAGGGGAGGGGCCCCACCGGAGGGGCGGGAAGAGGGGACCGGGACCGGGATCTGACACCGGGAACCGTGAACTCGGCACCGAGAAACGAGCACCGGGCACTGAAACCGGGAACCGGGCACCGAATACCGGGAACGGTCATTGGGAACCGGATACCGGGCACTGGCACCGGGAACGGGAACCGGGATCTGGACACCGGGAACCGGACACTGAAACCGGGCCCGGGAACCTGCATCAGGATCTGACACTGGGAACCGGGCACCGGTACTGGGAACCGGGCACTGGCAGCGGCACCGGAGCCCCCCAGCATCTCCCAGTGTCCCCAGTACCCTCCCAGAGCCTCCCCACACCAACCAGTGCCCTCCTAGACTCCCCCGTACCTCTTAGAGCCCTCCGAGAGCCTCCTCAGCATCTCCCAGTGCCCCCAGTACCCATCTAGAGCCTCCCCAGCACCTCCCAGTACTGTCCCACAGCCTCCCCAGCACCTTCCAGTGTTCCCCCAGCACCTCCCAGTGCCCAGAACGGGAGATCTTTGGGGAATCTCAGGTGGATACTGGGAGGGTGACACTGAGGGTGTCACTGGGAGGGCACTGGGGGTACTGGTCACTCCCACCCTCCCCGGTGGGCCCCATAGAAGCCGTTGCCCTTTTAAGAGGCGGGAGAGTCTCCGGTACCGGGCGAGAGGGGGCGGGGCCTCGCGGAGGGGGTGGGGCCTCGCGGGACCGGCCGGTCCTGCCCCCCCCGCCCCGCCAATACCGGAAGGGCCCGGCCCGGCCCCAGCGCTTCCCCGAGGCCGTTGCCGGGATGGGGTGAGCGGGGGCACGGGGAATACTGGGATAGACCGGGATCGGGCACTGGGAGCACTGGGAATACTGGGATAGATCGGGAACCGTCACTGGGAGCACTGGGACTACTGGGATAGACCGGGATCGGACACTGGGAACACTGGGAATACTGGGATAGACGGGGATCGGGCGCTGGGAGCACTGGGAATACTGGGATAGACCGGGATCGGACACTGGGAGCACTGGGAATACTGGGATAGATCGGGAACCGTCACTGGGAGCACTGGGAATACTGGGATAGACCGGGATCGGATACTGGGAGCACTGGGAATACTGGGAACCGGCACTGGGAACACTGGAGAAATTGGGGATAGACCGGGGTCGGGCACTGGGAAGCACTGGAAGCACTGGAGGAATTGAGGAGCACCGGGAAGTGGCACTGGGGAGCACCGGGAGTACCAGGAAGCACCGGGAGCTGGCACTGGGGGAACTGGGAACACTGGGAGGTGGCACCGGGAGCACTGGGGGAACTGGGAAGCACCGGGAGGTGGCACTGGGAACACTGGGGAAACTGGAGAGCACTGGGAGCTGGCACTGGGAGCACTGGGAGCACCGGGAGCTGGAACTGGAGGAATTGGGGAGCACTGGGAGGTGGCGCTGGGAGGTGGCACTGAGAGTATCGGGAAGCAGCAGGAACTGGCACTGGGGGGAACTGGGAAGCACTGGGAGCCTCAGGACCCGTCCCGGGGGTGGGGTGGTGACAGTGGGGAGACCCCGTGTCCCCCCTCCCCCCGATGTCCCGGGGTGGGGGAGGGGCAGCGCCCGGACGCCCGGGTCCCCCCCCCCGCCTTCCCTGAGGAAGTGGGGGGGGGGGGAAGGGGGGGGCGGGACCGGGTGCCCGTGGGAAAGGGGAA
Organism: Dromococcyx pavoninus; assembly: GCA_033558185.1. Lineage (NCBI taxonomy): Eukaryota > Metazoa > Chordata > Aves > Cuculiformes > Neomorphidae > Dromococcyx > Dromococcyx pavoninus. The sequence continues at coordinate 19,472 of JAUMJL010002773.1, forward strand.
GGAAAAGGGGGGGCGGGGGGGGATGTTGGGGTGCTGCTTGGGGGAGGGGCAGCGCCCAGCGGTTCCCCACGGGTGGTTCTTGAGTCCCCCCCCCACCAGGGGGTCCCTAAGCCGCCCCCCCCCCCCCCCCCCGGGTTTACATATATTGGGAGAGGGGTCCCATCCCACAGGGGGTGCCCCCCCCCCAATGTGTGTGTGTCGTCTCCCCCCCCCCCCGTGGAATAATGGGTACCTTCTTGTGGGGTCCCCCCACACGGGGAGGTGGGGGTCCCCCCCCGTGTGTCTATAAGTGCCCCCCCCCCCGGGGTGATGTTGCCCCCCATGAGGAGCTGGGTGTCTCCCTCCACTTTGGGTGAGGTATCTCCCCCCCAGTGCCCCCCACCATGGGTGATG
>JAUMJL010002774.1:0-16215 GCA_033558185.1 Dromococcyx pavoninus
AGTGTAGCTAGTCAGCTGAATACTTTAATACCGGTTGGGATTGCGATGATTATAGTGGCTGATGTAAAGTATGCTCGGGTATCTACATCTATTCCTACTGTAAATATGTGATGCGCTCATACAATAAAACCTAGGAATCCGATTGATAATATGGCCCAAACTATTCCTATGTAGCCGAAGGGTTCTTTTTTGCCTGCATAGTATGCTACTACGTGTGAGATAATTCCGAAGCCGGGTAGGATCAGGATGTAGACTTCTGGGTGTCCAAAGAATCAAAACAGGTGTTGGTATAGAACTGGGTCTCCTCCGCCAGCGGGGTCGAAGAATGTAGTGTTTAGGTTTCGATCTGTTAATAGTATTGTGATTCCAGCAGCAAGTACGGGAAGTGATAGGAGTAGGAGAACGGCAGTAATGAGTACAGATCATACGAATAATGGGGTTTGGTATTGTGAGAGGGCTGGAGGTTTTATGTTGATGGCGGTTGTGATGAAATTGATAGCTCCTAGAATTGATGACACTCCTGCTAAGTGTAGGGAGAAGATGGCCAGATCTACGGATGCACCAGCGTGGGCAAGGTTTCCGGCTAAGGGGGGGTATACTGTTCATCCTGTTCCTGCTCCTGCTTCTACTGTGGATGAGGCAAGTAAAAGTAGGAAGGATGGTGGTAGGAGTCAAAAGCTTATATTGTTTATGCGGGGGAATGCTATGTCGGGTGCGCCAATTATGAGGGGTACTAGTCAGTTTCCAAAGCCTCCGATTATAATTGGCATAACTATAAAGAAGATTATTACAAAGGCATGTGCGGTGACAATTACATTGTAAATTTGATCGTCACCTAGTAAGGTTCCGGGCTGTCCTAGTTCTGCACGGATAAGCAGGCTTAGGGCGGTTCCGATTATACCTGCTCAGGCACCGAAGATTAGGTATAGGGTGCCGATATCTTTGTGGTTGGTTGAGAATAATCATCGGGTAGTGGTGGTCACAGGTAAGATGGCTGAGTGTTGAGGCGTTAGGCTGTAGACCTTTTTACAGAGGTTCAATTCCTCTTCTTATCGGCTCTGTAGTGAAGTTCATGTTGAGTTGCAAGCTCATCGATGTACGTTGTAGACGTGCCGGAGTCTTAGGGTGTAGACAGAGGCCTGTTGGTTTAGGCGTCTAGCTGTTAACTAGGATGTTGTGGGATCGAAGCCCGCCTGTCTAGTATAAGGCCCTAACTTAATTAGAGTATCTGAGTTGCATTCAGAAGGTGTAGGTTAATATCCTGCGGGTCTTATCAGAAACTAAGAGGTTTTAGCTCTTGTTTAAGGCTTTGAAGGCCTTCGGTTTGTAGTTTATCCTAAGTTTCTAGTTAATGGTTAAAATTATTGGGGATAGAGGTAGGAGTGTGAGGGATAGGGAGGTGGTGATAGCAATTAGGATATTAGATGTCTTATTGGTGTGTCATTGTTTTATATGATTGGCAGAGTTTGGTGGGAGTGTGATTGTTGAGTAATATGTGAGGCGCAGATAGAAGAATAAGCTTAATAAGGAGAGGAGGGCGATGATTGTTGCTGTTGTTGTTATTTCTTGTTTTGTAAGATTATGGATGATAAATCATTTTGGTAGGAATCCTGTTAATGGGGGAAGTCCTGCAAGGGATAGTATGGTTAATATTATGGTAGCTATCAGGATTGGGGCTTTTGTTCAAGAAATTATTATTGTGGATAGTTTTATGGACTTAGTTGTATTAAGGATAAGGAAAATAGGGATGGTTAGTAAGGAATATACATAGAAGTTGATTATGGTGAGTTTAGGGCTGTAGATTAGAATAATGGTTATTCAGCCTAGGTGGGAAATAGATGAGAAAGCTAGGATTTTTCGGGTTTGTGTTTGGTTTAGGCCTATTCAGCCCCCTAAGGCTGCAGAGGCAATGGCTATGAAGGTTAGTAGTGTTGGGTGGAGGGATGGGGATACTATAAATAAAATAGTGAGTGGTGGCAGTTTTATGATTGTAGATAATAAAAGTGCTGTGGTTATAGATGATCCTTGGATGACTTCTGGAAATCAAAAGTGAAATGGTACTAGTCCAAGTTTTATTGCGATTGCAGTTGTAAGTAGAATGCAGGCTGTTGGGTGGTTTAGTTGAGTGAGGTCTCACTGGCCGTTTGAGTAGGCATTGATAATGCTTGTAAATAGGATTAGTGCTGATGCAGTAGCTTGGACTAGGAAGTACTTAATTGTAGCTTCAATTGCGCGTGGGTGATGGGATTTGGCGATTAATGGGATAATTGCTAGGGTATTGATTTCTAGGCCTGTTCAGGCCATAATTCAGTGGTTGCTTGAGATTGTAATGGCTGTGCCTAGTATAAGACTTAGTGTGAAGATTAGTTTTGCATATGGGCTCATTAGTAGGGGAGGGAGTTAAACCATCATTTTCGGGGTATGGGCCCGATAGCTTTGTTAGCTGACTCTACTAGGAAATAATATAGAGGAAGTATGAAGAGCTTTGATCTCTTTTGTGTAGGTTCGAGTCCTACTTTTCTAAGGTGTTCAGATAGGAAATGAGAGGGTTAGTGTACCTCTATATTCACTTTATCATAGTGATCCTTTTGTTCAGGCACATTTCCTTGGGCATGTCTTGAGTATGGGGGTAATCCTGCATAACAGATTGGTATGCTGGTGTGTCATAAGCATAGGGCTAGTGTTAGTGGTAAGAAATTTTTTCATAGGAGGTGTATGAGCTGGTCGTAGCGGAATCGAGGATATGAGGCGCGAACTCATAGAAAACCAGAGGACAGTAGTAGGATTTTTGTAGCTATAATAATAGGGAATAGCTCTAGGGGTGGGTTTAGTGAACTTGGGTTGAGGAATAGAATGGTGGTTAGTGTGTTTATTAGTATAATGTTTGCGTATTCGGCTAGGAAGAAAAGAGCGAAAGGACCTGCAGCGTATTCGACATTAAATCCGGAGACTAGTTCTGACTCTCCTTCTGTGAGGTCGAATGGGGCACGGTTTGTTTCGGCTAGGGTTGAAATATACCATATCATTGCAAGGGGTCAGGAAGAGAAGATAAGGTAAAGTGGTTCTTGGGTGGTAATGAGGGTATTTAGGGAGTAGTTTCCGCTTAATATAATTACGGAGAGCAGGATGATAGCTAGTGTAACTTCATATGAAATTGTTTGTGCTACTGCACGTAGGGCTCCGATTAGGGCATATTTTGAGTTGGAGGCTCATCCAGATCATAGGATTGAGTATACGGCTAGGCTTGATATGGCTAACAGGAATAGTAGTCCTAGGTTCAAGTCGGCTAGGGAAAATGGAAGTGGGAGGGGGATTCAGATTGTGATTGCCAATAGTAGTGCTAGTATTGGGGTTACGATAAATAAGAATGGAGATGAAGTAGATGGTCGGATTGGTTCTTTAATAAATAGTTTTACACCATCTGCTACAGGTTGTAGTAAACCAAATGGGCCTACAACGTTTGGGCCTTTTCGGGATTGTATGTAGCTTAGGATTTTTCGTTCTACTAGGGTTAGGAAGGCTACAGCAAGTAAAATTGGGATAGCATAGGACAGTGATATAAAGAGGAGGGTAAGGGTAGAGGGTTTTGACATAGTTGATGAAAGCTAGGGAGAGGACTTGAACCTCTGGGTAAAGGGCTTAAGCCTTTTGCATTTACCAAGCTCTGCCACGCTAGCGGCCCTTTTCTAGGGCATTGGTTATATGTTAATATCCATTATAGTAGTTTAGTTGAGTTCACTACTTGAGGGAGGGCGTGTTGGGTAATATTGGCCCTGCTTTCCCGGTCCTTTCGTACTAGGGAAGGCCTAGTCATAGATAGAAACCGACCTGGATTGCTCCGGTCTGAACTCAGATCACGTAGGACTGTTAATCGTTGAACAAACGAACCCTTAATAGCGGCTGCACCATTAGGATGTCCTGATCCAACATCGAGGTCGTAAACCTCCTTGTCGATATGGGCTCTTGAAGGAGATTGCGCTGTTATCCCTGGGGTAGCTTGGTTCATTACTCAGTTGTACTGGGTCTGATTACTATTAGCACATTGAGATGTCACTCTTAGTTAAGAGTTGTGGTCTTATTTTTGGAGGATTTGTTTTTCTCCAAGGTCGCCCCAACCAAAAAATATGAGCCATTGTCTAGTAAGTTGTAGGCCTAGTAGGCTTGGTTAGTGTTGGTGATGGCCATTGATTTTTAAGTTCCACAGGGTCTTCTCGTCTTATGGGTTCATTCCTGCTTTTGCACAGGAAGATCAATTTCACTGATTATCTACAGGAGACAGTTAAGACCTCGTTTAGCCATTCATACAAGTCCCGATTTATGAGACAATTGATTGCGCTACCTTCGCACGGTTAGGATACCGCGGCCGTTAAACGTTCTGTCACTGGGCAGGCATCACCTTTAATACTTGGTTGGCTAAAGGCTATGTTTTTGGTAAACAGTCGGGTCTTGGGTTTGCCGAGTTCCTTTTGTAGATTTTAATCTTTCTAATATGCGCACCTGGGTTGGGTTAACAGTATGTTTAATATTTTGTCTTGTTAGAATTGAGGTATTAATTATGGTCTGTTAATAATTAAATGATGTAAGCTTGCGCTAGGGAGGGAAATGTTCCAAGTTACTTATTTTAGCATAAGTTCTTCTATAGGGATAGGTTAGCCTGTTAGTGGTAAGGGAGTCATGTTGTTTTAGTATTTTTAAGAGGCGAGCTTTGACGCATTCTTTAATGATGGCTGCTTAAAGGCCTACAGTAAGGATGTGGGTGTGGTGTTTATCCGCTAGGGGAGATTGTTTTCTTTTTTAAAGGGGCTGTACCCCCTTTAAATTACTCTTGACCTTCTACATGGGGGTTTGGTTAGGTTTCCTTAGAGGGAGGTCTAGAGAGAACTTAAATTCGTTTCACAGGCAACCAGCTATCACCCAGCTCGGTTGGCTTTTCACCTCTACTAACGAGTCATCCCACTCTTTTGCGACAGAGACGGGTTCGCTCATGTATAGCTGCTCGTGAGTAGCTCGCTTGGGTTTCGGGGGGGCAAGCTTAAATCCGTTTTGCTTGGTGGTTCTGGCTAAATCATGATGCAAAAGGTACAAGATTTTGTCTTTGCTATTATATGCTTAGGTTTTCATTATTATTTCATCTTTCCCTTGCGGTACAGGGGCTCTATCGCTCCGGATGATGTCCTTTTCTATCGCCTATACTAGGTTTATTGAATGTTTTAGTTAAGTGATGAAGTTAGTTTTTTGGTTAATTAGATATGAAGGGTTGGGCTAGAGTTTGGCTTCAAGGCGATCTGGGTGATGGCAGATATCTTTCAGGTGTAAGCTGAATGCTTTGGTGTTGTAGCTACGCCTTGGTATGCTAAGTACACCTTCCGGTACACTTACCTTGTTACGACTTACCTCATCTTTACCTAGTAATGTAGTATTAATTTATTAAGGGAATGTGGTTGTGACGAGGGTGACGGGCGGTATGTACGTGTCCCAGGGCCAATTTAAATGGGGCTCTCATTGTCCCTATTTACTGCTAAATCCGCCTTCCGGGAATGGTTTCACACTCCCTTCCGTGTTTCCTAGTGTTAGGAAATGTAGCCCATTGCTCCCGACTCATAAGCTATACCTTGACCTGTCTTGTTAGCGAAGTATGGTTATTGTGCCCACTGTTGTTCTTTCAAAAAGGTGAGCTGGCGACGGCGGTATGTAGGCTGGCTTAGGGCTAGAGTCGGTTGGGTAAATCGTGGGTTATCGATTATAGAACAGGCTCCTCTAGGTGGGTTTGGGACACCGCCAAGTCCTTAGAGTTTTAAGCGTTTGTGCTCGTAATTCTCAGGCGGATATCTTTGTATATGGGAAGATATCAAGATTTAGGGCCAGGCATAGTGGGGTATCTAATCCCAGTTTGGGTCCTGGCTTTCGTGGATCTAGTTTGTCTAAGGATTTAAGATCTCTTTTAGGGCGGCTTTAGTTGTAATCTGAGCTTATGACAGCTTGGTTACATTTTGATCTTAAATGTCAAGATACTGCATGTACCACTCTTTACGCCGTATTACCGTTAATTTGAGTCTCTTGTATGACCGCGGTGGCTGGCACAAGATTTACCAACTCTGGTTGCTATAACTAAGTCAAGCTTACACTTATTGCTTAATGTTAATTACTGCTGAATGCCCGTGGGGGTGTGGCTAAGCAAGGCGTCTTGGGCTACTTTGATATGGGGTGTGCCTGATACCTGCTCCTTTTATCTTGACAAGAAGGCTAAGGGCATTTACACTGGAATGCGGATACTTGCATGTATATATCTAGCAAGAACTAACGGTAAGGTTAGGACTAAGTCTTTTGTCCTCGGGGAGGTAGGGCTAACCATCTTAGCATCTTCAGTGCTATGCTTTTATTTAAGCTACGAGGACGTGAAAGGGGCTTGTGTTGTTTGTTGTTTGTTGTTTGTTGTTTGTTGTTTGTTGTTTGTTGTTTGTTGTTTGTTGTTTGTTGTTTGTTGTTTGTTGTTTGTTGTTTGTTGTTTGTTGTTTGTTTTGTTGTAGGTGGGTTTTTTAATATTTGGTAAAAATATATATAATAAATATGTAAATAATAAGTGATGTGGTGTACAAAGTGGTGGAATTATTTTAATGTAACTCCAGCGGCGGTGGAGTGTAAAAAGTGAAAAAATGTGTATAAGATAAGTAATAAAAGATGATGTTTACAATATAATGATGATGTATGGTTTGTTTGTAGGGTGTTCTTGTAGTTGAAGTTTACAACGATGGTTTTTCAGGCCATAGATCTTGGAGAGAGGCCAAGCAGGAATTATTATGACTTATTTTGTTTTTTTCTTGGGTGTAGGTTTTGTGTTGGGTGGGTTGGCGGTTGCGTCTAATCCTTCGCCATATTATGGGGTGGTTGGTTTGGTGTTGGCATCTGTGATAGGATGTGGGTGGTTGTTGAGTTTGGGAGTTTCGTTTGTGTCTTTAGTGCTTTTTATGGTGTATTTAGGGGGAATGTTAGTGGTGTTTGTATACTCTGTTTCTTTGGCAGCGGAGCCGTTTCCAGAGGCTTGGGGGGATTGGGGAGTAGTGGGGTATGGGGTTGGGTTATTTTTGGTTGTTGTTGTTGGTGTGGTTGTAGGAGGTGTGGTTGAGTGTTGAAAGGTTGGGTTAGTTACTGTTGATAATGGAGGTATGTTTTTGGTGCGGTTGGATTTTAGTGGTGTGGCAATGTTTTATTCTTTGGGGTTTGGGATGTTCTTGGTGGCGGGGTGAGGTTTGTTGTTGACGTTGTTCGTAGTTTTGGAGGTTGTGCGGGGGTTGTCGCGTGGGGCTATTCGGGCAGTTTAGTGGGGTTATCAGAAAATAGTTTAATTTAGAATACCAGCTTTGGGAGTTGGTGATAAAGGTTTAATTCCTTTTTTTCTGAGGTATGTTTTGATGTATTATGTTTGTGATGGTGACAAATGTAAGTGTTTGTTTATTTAATGAATTTTTACTGGATTGTTTGATGATGTTTTGTGATGTATGATGTAAAAAAATTTTTGTTAAGTAACGAATTTGTTTATTAATGTAGTTTGTCTAGAGTGGGAAAATGTGAAATGTGATGATAAAAATTGTGATGGGTGGAAAATTATGGTTTAGTCGGAAATTCCTAGTGTTGTTAAAATCGCCCGGGGGGGCGAAAATCGAAAAATCATATACCCTATGCATGCATTATCCTGCCACACGGGAGTTAAGCTAGTCGGATCAAGTATGTGAGGGCTATCTAAAGTGCATCAGTGTTGAGATGATTCCCCGGATACGTCGACCGTCTCATTGAGTGATTCTCTGAAAGTGATAAAAAGGCCCGTGGACCATTGTAGCCCAGGTAAATAGATTGTAAGCTCCTGCTCTAACTACCATGGGCAACCTGTGAAGGCTCCCGAAGGGAAGAGAGGGAACCAGTAGACAAAAGGCAGAAAGATGTCGGGATTACGAGGCAAAGTGCCCCTGACAGAGCTCGGTTGCATCTGTGAAAACCAATATATATCCAACTACCAATTGATGACCCTGAAATAGGAACCCGAGGCGCAAAAGAGCAAGTAGTGTCAGTGGTGTATGGTGGAAAGAATGGGCTTGAAGCTAGTATGAGGAGGTACTTCGTGCAAGGCGTTGCGGATTTCTCGTGCTGTGAACGATCAATAAATCCATCGGGTACTTTAGAAAGCTGTACCGGAACAAAGTTTCGTCGGAATAGTCCTGCTACCATTAAGGTCATTCCCTCCGGGAGGCCTCGTGTCCAGGGAAAGTCCGTTAATGTATAGAATGGCATGTCATGGTTTTAGTACGGGCAGAGTGTAAATTCCGTTAATAAGTTACACGCGGATAGCGCTTGAAAGTAGGATGTGAAAAATGCGATTTGTGTCCAGGTGTATATTAATGTATTTAGGACATGGATATAATGTATAATGTGGTACGAGAATAGTATGCTAGAGTACATAGATCCCGGCAAAAAATCCTCCGGGGGGGGAGGGGGGGGGCCCGGAGGAAGAAAAACTCTAAGAAGAGGTGGGATCTTCATTCTTTGGCTTACAAGACCAATGTTTTTGATAAACTATTAGAGTATTTTAGTAGTTCAGTAACTTGTTTTCTAGGGTGGCAGTGATTGGAAAGAGGATTAGAATAATAGAGAAGTAGGTGAGGGATGCTAGTTGGCCGATGATAATGAATGGGTGTTCTACTGGTTGGCTGCCTACTCATGTTAGGATGATTAGATTGGTGACTAAAATTCAGAATAATACTTGGGATAGAGGGCGAAATGTTATTGTGCGTTGTTTAGATTTATGTAGGAGTGGGGCTAGAAATAGTACTAGGACAGATGCAGCGAGTGCAAGGACTCCTCCAAGTTTGTTTGGGATTGAGCGTAGGATAGCGTATGCAAATAGGAAGTATCATTCTGGTTTAATATGAGGGGGTGTGATGAGTGGGTTTGCGGGGGTAAAGTTTTCTGGGTCGCTTAGTAGTGTTGGTGAGAAGAGGGCTAGGGTTGTCAGGAAGAGTAGTATTGTGATGAATCCCAGGATATCTTTTAGGGAGAAGTAGGGGTGGAATGGGATTTTGTCTGAATCTGATGCTAGTCCTAGTGGGTTGTTTGAACCAGTTTCGTGGAGGAAGGTGAGGTGGATTAGTGTGAGACCTGCAATTATGAATGGAAGAATAAAATGTAGGGCAAAAAATCGGGTTAGTGTCGGGTTGTCTACTGAGAAGCCTCCTCAAGCTCATTCTACTAGGGTCTGTCCGATGTATGGGATGGCTGAGAATAGGTTAGTGATGACGGTTGCGCCTCAAAACGATATTTGTCCCCATGGGAGAACATATCCTACGAAGGCGGTTGCTATTAAGGTTAAGAGGAGGATAACTCCTGTGTTTCAGGTTTCCTTGAATAGATAGGAGCCGTAGTAGAAGCCTCGTCCGATGTGAAGGTAAATGCAGATGAAAAATGCTGATGCTCCATTTGCATGTAGGTTGCGGAGTAGTCAACCATATTGGACGTCTCGGCACATGTGGGCTACGGAGGAGAATGCTAGGGTTGTGTCTGCGGTATAGTGTATGGCTAGCATTAATCCTGTAAGGATTTGGGTTGCTAGGCAGATACCTAGAAGAGAGCCGAAATTTCATCAGGCGGAGATATTTGAGGGTGTTGGGAGGTCAATTAGGGAGTTGTTAATTATTTTTAGTAGGGGGTGATGTTTTCGTATGTTTGGGGCCATTAGGGTGTTGGTTCTGTATATTAGTAAGAGGATTAGGATTGATAGGGCAAATGAGCTTAAATAGGCTTTGATGAGGCCTGTGTGTAGGTTGGTTGAGGTTTTGGTTGTTATGACTTGTAGGGTGGCAAGTCCTTCTGGGCCTATTTTTTTGTACCAGGATAGGTCGGCTAGGTGGGAGGATAGTTTTTGTCCTGTGTTTAGGAGGTTTGTAGAGGTTAGGCGGTGGAGTAATGGGTTGAAGTAGCCTAATGTAGATGAGAAGTTTATTGCCATGTTTTGTTTGGGCTTTGATAGGGCGTGAGTTATGTTTGATAGTTCGAGGGCTAGAATGGTTCCTAGGATCGTTAGAAGTATAGCGGCAATTTTTATGTATGTAGGTATGGTTATTGGAGGGGTGCTCGTAGGTGGGAAGTAAGTTGTGATAAGTAGGCCAGCTAGGATGCTGCCTAGTGCAAGTCGAGTGATTGGGTTAATAATTGCTGGGTCGTTTTCGTTTATTGGGGTAGTTGATGGGATGCGGGGGAATCCTGTTTGTACTAAAATAGTTATTCGTAGGCTATATGTTGCGGTGAATGTTGTGGCGAGTAGTGTTAGGAGTAGTGCTCAGGTATTAAGGTGTGATGTGTTTAGGCTTTCAATGATGAGATCTTTTGAGTAGAATCCGGCTAAGAATGGAGTTCCTATTAAGGCTAGGTTTCCGATAGTTAGGCAGGAGGTGGTTGTTGGAAGTATTTTTTGAAGGCCGCCTATTTTTCGGATGTCTTGTTCACCACTGAGGTTGTGGATAATTGATCCAGAGCACAGGAAGAGTATGGCTTTGAAGAAGGCGTGGGTTGAAATGTGTAGAAAGGCTAGCTGTGGAAGGTTTAGTCCAATTGTTACTATTATTAGTCCTAGTTGGCTAGATGTTGAGAAGGCAATAATTTTTTTGATGTCGTTTTGTGTTAGAGCACAGGTAGCGGCAAATAGTGTGGATAGTGCTCCTAGACATAAGCATAGGGTTAGGGCGGTTTGGTTGTTGGAGAGTATAGGGTGTATTCGGATTAGGAGGAAGATTCCTGCTACAACTATAGTACTTGAGTGGAGTAGGGCGGAAACTGGGGTTGGGCCTTCTATGGCAGCTGGTAGTCATGGATGTAGGCCAAATTGAGCTGACTTTCCGGTTGCGGCTAGGATGAGGCCTAGTAATGGGAGTGTTGGGGTTTGGGTATGGTTGGGCATGGTTTGTTGGATATCTCATGAGTTTATGGTGCATGCGAGTCAGGCTATACTTAGGATGAGTCCGATATCTCCGATTCGGTTATATAGGATAGCTTGTAGAGCAGCTGTATTGGCTTCTGCTCGGCCTTGCCATCATCCGATTAGGAGAAATGATATAATTCCTACCCCCTCTCATCCGATGAAAAGTAAAAATAGGTTGTTGGCGATTGTTAGTGTTAATATTGCAGTTAGGAATATTAGTAAGTATGAGAAGAATTTTGTAATGTATGGTTCTGTAGCTATATATCAGGAGGCGAATTGTAGAATAGATCATGTTACAAATAGTGCAATGGGAAAAAATATTATTGAGTATTGGTCAATTTTAAGGTTTATTGGGATTTTAAAGTTTATAATGAATTTTCATTCTCAGATGGAGATAATGCTGTCTATGCCAGAGTATAGGAATAGTGTGGTGGGGATTAGGCTGGTGAGAAAGGCAGTTTTGACGGTTTTGGTAATTGAGCTGGGGGAGTTCTTGTAATTTTTTGTTAATAGGGTTAGTAGTGTGGGGATTAGGATTAATGCTAGTGTGAGAAGTATAGAGGTGTTAATAATTAGGATGGTTTCCACTACTTTTACTTGGATTTGCACCAAGATTAGTGGTTCCTAAGACCAGCGGATTACTGTTATCCTTTAAAAGTAAGGGGGCTGAGATTTTAGACTCAGATACAGGAATTAGCAGTTCCTGTTGGTTGAACCTCCCCTCGGCAGGTAAGAAGGTTTTAACTTCTATTTTTAGAATCACAGTCTAATGTTTGGTTTAAACTATACTTGCATAGGAAGGCTCCTGAGATAAGTTCTGGTTTAAGGATTAAGAGGAGTATAGGTATGATGTGTAGGGTTATTAGGAGGTGTTCACGTGTGGTAAAGTTCTGAATAGATGTGATGTTGGTTGGTAAAATTCCTCGTTGGGTAGTCAGTAGTATAAATAGGGTGTATGCTGCGGTAAGTAGTGTTGCGAGTCCAGTTAGGATGATTGTAAGTATTGATCAGTTGAATAGGGCAATTATGATGGTGAGTTCAGCTATTAAATTTGTTGTTGGTGGCAGGGCTATGTTTGATAGATTGGCTAGTAGTCATCAGGTTGCTGTTAGTGGTAGGAGTGGCTGTAGGCTGCGTGTTAATAATAAGATTCGGCTATGGGTACGTTCATAGTTTGTGTTGGCCAGACAGAATAGTATTGAGGAGGTGAGGCCGTGGGAGATTATGAGGATTATTGCGCCTGAGAAGGATCAGTTAGTTTGGATTAGGCTTGCAGCGATAACTAGGCCTATGTGGCTGACAGATGAGTAGGCGATGAGTGCTTTTAAGTCAGTTTGGCGTAGGCAGATTGAGCTGGTTATGAGTGCTCCTCATAAAGATAAAGCAAGGAATGGGTATTGTAGTGAGTTTAATGTGGGGTTTATTAGGATAGTAATCCGTATAATGCCATATCCTCCGAGCTTTAGAAGTAGTGCTGCTAGAAGCATGGAGCCTGCAATTGGGGCTTCTACATGTGCTTTTGGTAGTCATAAGTGTAGGCCGTATAGTGGGGCTTTTACTATAAATGCTATTAGTAGTGCAATTCCTGAGAGGATAGTGGTTCATGATTTTGGGAGTGAGAGGTTGGTTAAGTTTAGTATTGTTAAGTGAAGAGTCCCTGTTTGTGTGTGAAGGTGTAGGATTGTTACTAATAGTGGGAGGGAGCTAATTAGGGTATAAAATAGGAGGTAGATGCCAGCACTTAGGCGTTCGGGTTGGTTGCCCCATCGGGTAATGAGGATTAGGGTTGGAATGAGGGTTGCTTCAAATGTAATATAAAATATTATAAGTTCTGTGGTTGAGAAGGCTAGAATAATAAATGGTTGAATTATGATTAGGGTGGCTGCAAAGATTCGTTTGCGTGTTAAGGGTTCGTGGTGTAGATGGTTTTGGCTTGCTATAATTATTAGGGGAAGCAATCAGCATGATAGGGTAAGGAGGGGGGATGAGATTTGGTCAATACCTGTTCATTGGGTTAGAGTTTTGTGTGGGAAATATGTGGGGGATAGTCAGTGTAGGCTGATGGTGGCGATTATTAGGCTGTGTAGGGTGATGTTAGTTCATAGGGCTTTTTGGGTGGAGAGTAGGGCTGTTGGGAGAAGTATAATTGTTGGTAGGATAATTTTTAGCATTGTAGGAGATTTAGGTTATGGAGGTGATCTGAGCCATGAGTTCGTGTGGATGCTACTAATATTGCCAGGCCTGTACCTGCTTCGCAAGCCGAAAATGCTAATATTAGGATTGGCATTAGAGTGTGAGAGGGTGTTTGGTTTTCGACTGGTCAGACAGTTAGGGCCACGTATATGGAGAGTATCATGCTTTCTAGGCATAGTAGGGCTGAGATTAGGTGAGTGCGGTGGAAAGCGAGTCCTAGGCTGCTCAGGGTGAAGGTAGAGTAGAAACTTAAGTGTATGAGTGACATTAAGAAAGTCATAGGGCTTAGCTATGATCTGTTGAGCCGAAATCAACTGTCGTGTTTAGACTAACTTTCTTTTTTTGTTTATTCTGCTCATTCTAGGCCACCTTGTGTTCATTCATAAATAAGTCCTAGGGTGAGTAATAGGATAATAGTGGATGTTCAGGTTATGGTAGTGATAGGGGATTGGAGCTGGGTGGCTCATGGTAGGGGTAGTAGTAGTGCGATTTCTAGGTCGAATAGTAGGAATAGAATTGCTACTAGAAAGAATCGGATAGAGAAGGGGAGACGTGCGGAGCCAAGAGGGTCAAAACCACATTCGTATGGGGATAATTTTTCTGAATCTGGATTAATTTGAGTAATTCAGAAGTTTAGTGTGGTTAAAATAATGCTTAGGGTTAGGGAGAGGGTGAATATAAATGTGATTATGTTAATTGCTCTTCTCTGGGGTTGAACCAGATTCTATAGATTGGAAGTCAATTATAATAATTATACTAGAAGAGCAGGATCCTCATCAGTAGATTGTTATGTAGAGGAATAATCAGATGACGTCTACGAAGTGTCAGTATCAGGCAGCGGCTTCAAATCCGAAGTGGTGATTTGGTGTAAAGTGGAATATGATTAGTCGTAGTAGGCAGATAGTGAGGAAAGATGATCCGATGAGTACGTGGAGGCCGTGAAATCCGGTGGCGACAAAAAAGGTTGAACCGTAAACTCCGTCGGCGATTGAGAATGGTGCTTCATAATATTCTATTCCTTGGAGGGCTGTGAAGTAGAACCCTAGGAGGATTGTTAGGGTTAATGCATGGATTGCTTGTTTTCGGTTGCCTTCTGTAATGCTATGGTGTGCTCATGTTACGGTTACTCCTGAAGCCAGTAGAATGGCTGTATTTAGTAAGGGCACTTCTATGGGGTTTAGTGGTTTGATTCCTGCTGGGGGTCATTGGCCGCCTAGTTCTGGCGTTGGTACTAAGCTAGAGTGGAAAAAGGCTCAGAAGAATCCAAGAAAGAAGAATGCTTCGGATGTAATGAATAGGATTATTCCGTATCGTAGTCCTTTTTGGACCGGGAGAGTGTGATGTCCTTGGAAGGTACTCTCACGAATAATATCTCGTCATCATTGGATTATAACAAGAATTATGGAGAATAATCCTAGGCTGAGAAGTTGTATGGAGTTTTGGTGAAATCATATGACAAGGCCTGATGTTGTTAGTAGAGCAGCTGCTGCTCCGGAGATGGGCCATGGGCTAGGGTCTACTATGTGATATGAGTGTGCTTGGTGGGCCATTAGATGTTTTCTTGTAAGTATAAGGTTAGTAGGAGGACAAAGACGTAAGCTTGAATTATGGCTACTGCAATTTCTAGGATTGTTAGGAGGAGTAGGATGGTAGTAGTCAGTATAGATACTGCTGGAAGAATGGGGAGAAGGACTACAGCTGCTGTTGAGATGAGTTGAATGAGTAAATGGCCGGCGGTGAGGTTTGCTGTGAGTCGGACTCCTAAGGCTAGGGGGCGAATAAGGAGACTGATGGTTTCGATTATAATTAGGGCGGGGATTAGGGGGGTGGGTGTTCCTTCTGGGAGAAGGTGGCCTAAGGAGATTGAGGGTTGGTTTCGTAGGCCTGTGAGTAGGGTAGCTAGTCATAAAGGAAGGGCGAGGGCTATGTTTATTGATAGTTGGGTGGTGGGGGTGAATGTATATGGGAGTAGGCCTAGTAGGTTAATTGTAAGTAGTAATAGTATAAGGGAGGTTAAAATTAGGGCTCATTTGTGTCCTTTTTTGTCTAGGGGAATTATTAGTTGTTTTGTGATTAAGTGGATAACTCAGGATTGGAGGGTAGAGAGTCGGTTTGTAATTCATCGGTTACCTTGGGCTGGGATAAGTAGCACAGGGAATAATATTGAGATAAGGATTAGTGGGATTCCTAGGAGGGATGGGCTTATAAATTGGTCGAAGAAGCTTAAAGTCATGGTCAGGCTCATGAGGTGGTTTTATTAAGTATGGTTGGTTTGTTGATTGGGGGGTTAGTTTGGGTGAAGGATAAAAGTTTTGGTTGAATAGTTAGTGTGAAAGTAAGTCATGTTAATAATATAATGGATAATCATGGGTTTGGATTTAGTTGTGGCATGTCATTAAGGAGGGGTATGTGTTCCTCTGTCTCTAGCTTAAAAGGCTAGTGCTGTTTGCATAGCTTCTTAATGATTAGGATGAAAGGAGTGAGGATCAGTTTTCGAAGTGGGTGAGTGGAGTGGATTCTACTACGATGGGTATGTAGCTGTGGTTTGCGCCACAAATTTCGGAGCATTGGCCGTAGAAGATTCCGGGCCGGGTAGTGATAAATGATGTTTGGTTTAGTCGTCCTGGGATTGCGTCTGTTTTAACTCCTAGGGTGGGAACTGCTCAGGAGTGTAGGACATCCCCTGCGGTGATGATGACACGCACGTGGGATTCTGTTGGAATTACAACTCGATGGTCTACTTCTAGTAGTCGGAAGTGTCCTGGTAAAAGGTCTGTTGTGGGGATTATGTATGAGTCGAATGTTAGGTCTTTAAAGTCTGTGTATTCGTAGGATCAATATCATTGGTGGCCAATGGCTTTTAGGGTTAAGTCTGGTTCATCCACTTCGTCTATTATATATAAAATTTGTAAAGATGGTAGGGCTAGTAGGATAAGGACGATTGCTGGTAGGATTGTCCAGATGAGTTCAATTTCTTGTGCATCTACAGTGTTTGAGGAAAGTTTTTCTAATAGTATAAGTGTTAATAAGTAGAGGACGAGAGTGCAGATTGCTAGGGC
>JAUMJL010002775.1:0-12937 GCA_033558185.1 Dromococcyx pavoninus
GGCCTGTCTCTGTCCAGAAGGTTCCGCGCCGGGCGCCGCGCCTGAGCTGCCGCCATGATGGGCCCGCGCCCCGTCCTCGTGCTCAGTGAGTGCGGCCCCGGGGCAGAGGGCGCGGGGAGGGGAGCGGCAGGGCTGGGCTGGGCCGGGGGTCCTTCCCCCTCGCCGTCGGGGCCTCCCTTATAGGCCCAGCCGCGACGGGCCGGGGCCTCCCTCGCGGACCCCGTCCCGACCGGTCCCTCCCTCACGGAGGCCTCGCTAGGCCAGGCCCTTCCACACGGACACCTCTCCAGGCCACAACAGGCCAGGCCCCTCCGCTCCGGGGGACCCGCCGAATCCCGGCCGCCGGCACCGTCCGAGTCCCCGCAGCCGCTGTCGCACAGCCCCCACCCCTCCCGTGGCCCCCGTTGAGTCCTGGCTGCTTTCTGCTTCTCTCCGTGTCTGCTTTGAGCTGTTCCCTTGAACCCGTTTTTCTGTTGGACCCCTTCCCCGCTGGACCTTACTCCCTTTTCCTGTGGACACCTCGCACCAGATCATCGTCCCCACGCTCCGGCATTCCCAGTTCCTTTCCGTTTATTCAGGTTTCCCACCCTCCCTTCTCCCTTCACCCAGGCTGCTGTGCCCATGCCCTCTGCTGCAGTCCCCGGCGTTATGCGTGGTGCTGCTTTCATTCTTGCCTTCTTTTGTCTTAAAACCCCGTGTGCACAAACTCCTGCTACTGAGCTAAAGCTTTGCGGGACCATTCGGCCCTTTCTTTGGCTGAGAGAAGATGCACAGCAGCTCCGAGGCTTTCTAGGGTCTTGCAGCTTCCAGTAGGTCACCACTGCTTCCTTTTCTTTGGTGACAGGTTCTGTTTCAGGGCTGCAAAGGTTTGTTTTGGCTGAATTATGATGCTAAGCAGGGATTCTGTTACTATAAAAGATGTTGCTTTTCACTCAGTTTTCCATGAAAGTGCTTTATTTTAGTGGCTTTTTAATATTTATATTCCTAGAATCATGGAATGGTTTGAATTGGAAGGGACCTCAAAGCCCATCCAGTTCCACCCCCTGCCATGGGCAGGAACACCTCCCACTGGATCATCCAACCTGGCCGTCAACACCTCCAGAGATGGGGCAGCCACCACTGCTCTGGGCAACCCTAAGATCTCATCTCAATCTCCCCTCTTTCAACTGAAAACCCTTCCCCCTCATCCCATCCCTGATCAAGAGCCCCTTCCCAGATTTCTCTAGGGATGTTGGTTTTCAGTCAGCCTTCCATGAAGGTGCCCTCTTACAGCAGCTTTTTAATATTCATATTTTAAACTCTTAATGCAGAACTGGTCCTGCATCAAGTATCTGTGACTGAGGGCATCTCTGATGCGTTGTTGCCGTCCCTGTTTCGGCCTTGGACTGCTGAGAGAGATTGGATAATTTTTATAGTTTTACTTCAATATTTTCTGCTTTTTCTCTGCACTTTAGGTCAGAATATGAAACGAGAGTCTGGAAGAAAAGTCCAGGCTGGAAACATCACTGCTGCTAAGGTACTGTATCCTCAAGTCTGGCTGTTTAGATCCCATTTTTTAATCCGTGTACTATATATGTGTGTGTATGTGTTTATATATGTAAGAGGGAGAAGTGAATCTGAAGTGTGTTTTCTGTGTAAATCCAGAGCAGAAGCAGCACATAATGCTCAGTGCTAAGAGGTTGTGTGTAACTGGAAATGGAGGGGTTTAACTCTCCAAAAACCTCTTCCTCTGCAAAATCTGAAAGTACCAGTTTTGACACGGGATTTAGTGACTGAAAGAGCAGTGTGCATGCTCTCCTCCTCCCCCTCCCCGTCGCCCTCCCCCTCCCCGTCGCCCTCCCCCTCCCCGTCGCCCTCCCCCTCCCCGTCGCCCTCCCCCTCCCCGTCGCCCTCCCCCTCCCCGTCGCCCTCCCCCTCCCCGTCGCCCTCCCCCTCCCCGTCGCCCTCCCCCTCCCCGTCGCCCTCCCCCTCCCCGTCGCCCTCCCCCTCCCCGTCGCCCTCCCCCTCCCCGTCGCCCTCCCCCTCCGTCGCCCTCCCCCTCCGTCGCCCTCCCCCTCCGTCGCCCTCCCCCTCCGTCGCCCTCCCCCTCCGTCGCCCTCCCCCTCCGTCGCCCTCCCCCTCCGTCGCCCTCCCCCTCCGTCGCCCTCCCCCTCCGTCGCCCTCCCCCTCCGTCGCCCTCCCCGTCGCCCTCCCCCTCCGTCGCCCTCCCCGTCGCCCTCCCCCTCCGTCGCCCTCCCCCTCCTCCTCCCCCTCCGTCGCCCTCCCCTCCTCCTCCCCCTCCGTCGCCCTCCCCCTCCTCCTCCCCCTCCGTCGCCCTCCCCCTCCTCCTCCCCCTCCGTCGCCCTCCCCCTCCTCCTCCCCCTCCGTCGCCCTCCCCCTCCTCCTCCCCCTCCGTCGCCCTCCCCCTCCCCCTCCCCCTCCGTCGCCCTCCCCCTCCCCCTCCCCCTCCCCCTCCCCCTCCTCCTCCCCCTCCCCCTCCCCCTCCCCCTCCCCCTCCCCCTCCCCCTCCCCCTCCCCCGCCCTCCCCCTCCGTCGCCCTCCTCCCCCTCCCCCTCCTCCCCCTCCCCCTCCCCCTCCCCCTCGTCCTCCCCCTCGCCCTCCCCCTCCGTCGCCCCCCCTCCCCCTCCGTCCCCCCCCTCCGTCCCCCCCCTCCGTCCCCTCCCCCTCCTCCTCCCCCTCCCCCTCCTCCTCCCCCTCCCCCTCCCCGTCCTCCTCCCCCTCCCCCTCCCGTCGTCCTCCCCCTCCCGTCGCCCTCCCCCTCCCGTGACTCCTTGTTTCCTGTAGTCTCTGGGGTTTTTGACTGCTCTGTGCCCTCCCACGTTGCCTCATTTCTTTTGTCCCTCCTAGACTATTGCTGACATAATCCGGACATGTTTGGGACCGAGAGCCATGATGAAGGTAAGATCTTTGCCAGAATACCTGTCCTGTGTCCTGCCCAGCTCTGTGTGTGTTCTGTCAGCACAAACATTCTTCTCTCTCATCTGCAGATGCTTCTGGACCCCATGGGTGGGATCGTGATGACCAACGATGGCAATGCTATTCTGAGAGAGGTAAGATTCTCCTAAAGGGTTGTCTGGCTTAACCCATGGGTTGGAATCTTCCAGGTAGCTGTCAGCAGGATGATGTTGTTTGAGAGCCACCAGGTACTAAACAGCAGTGCCAAGAGGGTTCTTACTGGGGAGGATTAAATACCCCCAGCAAAGGCTTAGAACAGTAGGTTTGATCCCAGGATGATGAGTTTTCATGGGAGTTTGTCAAGAGGGTTGTAAATTCTCTGGTAGTTGTAGGTGTAATGCTAGAATCATAGGATGGTTTGGGTTGGAAGGGACCCTAAAGCCCACCCAGTTCCACCCCCTGCCACGGGCAGGGACACCTCCCACTGGATCAGGGGGCTCCAAGCCCCATCCAACCTGGCCTTGGACACCTCCAGGGATGGGGCAGCCACCACTGCTCTGGGCAACCTGGGTCAGGGCCTCCCCACCATCACATCAAAATATTTCTCCCTACGATCTCATCTCAATCTCCCCTCTTTCAGCTCAAAACCCTTCCCCCTCATCCCATCTCTGCACTCCCTGATCCAGAGCCCCTCCCCAGCTTTCCTGGAGCCCCTGTCACTGCTGGAAGGCTGCTCTAAGGTCTCTCGAGGCATAATTGCTTGTATCAAATCTTTAGGAGTGGGTTCTTGCTTTTGCTACGTGAAATAATCAGACCAGGAACTTATTGTCATCTCTCTGGTGCAAATAACATCACAAAAATCCTAATGCTTGGAAAACTGTGGGAGATGCAATATTCTGAAATACAAGAGCTTGGTTTTGGTCTCCAAAAGGAAGAAGAAGCTCTGCTGTAGCTGGGCAGGTTTTTTTGATGGCCTAAAAGGTGTGATAGTCTGGCATTGGAACAGCTGCCCAGGAGGGGTTGGAGTCACCATCCCTGGAGGTGTTTAAAAGGCAGGAAGATGAGTTTCTTTGGGATATGGTTTAGAAAGGGGACAGATACGGTTGGACTTGATGACCTCGGGTATCTTTTCCAACCAGATGTTGTATTTTTTCCATGAAGCCATGTGAGAAGTTCCAGCTCTTCCATTCTGGCACAAACTAAACCCCTTGTTCCTGCACAGATTCAGGTCCAGCACCCAGCGGCCAAATCGATGATTGAGATCAGCCGGACTCAGGATGAAGAAGTCGGAGATGGGACCACGTCTGTCATTATCCTGGGTAAGGAGAGTCAGTAAGGTGGACTTTTTGTAGAGGGTTAAAGCTGAAGTGTGCTCTTTTTGCTCCTCAGTGAGTGCTTTAATGAGACAAATACTCTTTAGTTACCACCTGTGGTAGTGACAGGGCTTTTTTACCACAGAAGAGAATGCTCTCCCTTAGGAGATCAGCTCTGTTCCAGGAGTAGCTGTGTTCTCCCTGTGAGATCAGTTAGGGATAAAGAAAGGTTTAGATGCCATTCGAGCTCTCTGCCTGGATGCTTTTTGTTTGCTGCTCTGCTGTCTCAGTTGTTGGTTGTTCTGTTGACTTAGCTGGTGTTTTGGGTTTGGTTTCAGCTGGAGAGATGCTCTCTGTGGCCGAACACTTCCTCGAGCAGCAGATGCACCCAACTGTGATCATTGGGGCGTATCGCAAGGCCCTGGATGACATGATCAGTATCCTGAAGAAAATCGGGTGAGTGTGGGCTGGGAGGAGCTGCAGAGAAGGGACGTGGGGTCTCTGTGCTGCTTACATAGAATCGTAGAATTAAGGTTGGAAAAGACCTCTTGAGTCCAATTCTCAGCCCCACCTCAATGACCAAACCAAGTCCCAAAGTGCCACAGCCGCATGGTTTTTGAACCCCTCCAGGGATGGAGACTCCACCAGTGCCCTGGGCAGTCTCTGCCAGGGCTTCACCACTCTTTCAGTTAGAGGAATTTTTTTGCCAGTATCCAGTCTAAATCTCCCCTGGAGCAACTTGAGGACATTTCTTCTCATCCCATCACTTGTTACTTGGGTGGAGAGATCTGCACCCACCTGGCTCCAGCCTCCTTTCCAGGAGCTGCAGAGAGCGATGATGTCTCCCCTCAGCCTCCTCTTCTCCAGACTAAACACCCCCAGGGCCCTCAGCTGCTCCCAGAATCCCTGTTCTCCAGCCTCTTCCCCAGCTCCATTCCCTTCTCTGGACGCGCTCCACCCCCTCGAGGTCTTTCTTGGAGTGAGGGGCCCAAAACTGAACCCAGGATTTGAGGTGTGACCTCACAGGGACTGAATCCAGGGGAGGGTGATCCCATTCCTGCTCCTGCTGCCATCCATGGCTGATCCAAGCCAGGATGCTGGTGGCCACTGTCGACCACAACCTCCAGGGCTGTTTCCACCAGGCAGCTTTCATGCATGATGGACACTGCTTACAGGAAAGAAATTTTCCCTGATAGCCAATCTAAACCTCCTCTGGTGCAACCTGAGGCTGTTTCCTCTCCTGTCCCATCACTTGTTCCGTGGGAGAAGGTGATCCTTCAGGGAATCCCATTAGCGAAGGATGACGGAATACAATTGAAGAGCGACTCGGTGGGATCAGGAGCAAATCACAGCCTGGAGTAACGCTCAGTTTGCTGTTTGGTTTTTCCTTTCTGTCAGCACTCCAGTGGATGTGAACAACAGGGAGATGATGCTTAAAATAATAAAGAGTGCAATCAACACCAAGGCAATAAACCGCTGGTCCGAGCTGGCCTGCACCATCGCTCTCGATGCCGTCAAGACCGTGGAGTTTGAAGAAAACGGCAGAAAGGAAATTGATATTAAAAAATATGCAAAAGTAGAAAAGGTGAGCACGTCCTGAGCTGTTTCTGAGCTTTGTGCTCCTCTCTCACTTGAGAAAAGCCAGGAACGAGCTGTTCCTAGGATGCAGTGGGGAGGATTCAGTGCTGCTGATCTGCACTTGATAACCACAGTCCCTGAAGATCTTTTATTGCAGTCGGTCCTGTCGGCATCGCTGGGCAAAAGCAGGGCAAGGTTATTCCAGCTCTTTTGGGATGTTTGTCAAAAAGGTCATCTAAGTCTCAGTTCCTGTTTTCCAAACACGTTGGGCAATGGGACTTGGGTGGTTTCTTCCCTGGCTTCATAGAATCATGGAATTCTTAAGGTTGGAAAAGCCCTCTCAGCTCATCCAGCCCAACCCTCAGCCCAGCCCCACCGTGGTGACCAAACCATGTCCCAAAGTGTCACGACCACGTGGTTTTTGAACCCCTCCAGGGATGGAGACTCCCCCACTGCCCTGGGCAACCTCTGCCAGGGCTTCACCACTCTCTCAGCAAAGGAATTTTCCCCAATGTCCAGTCTAAGCCTCCCTTGAAGCAACTTGAGGCCATTTCCTCTCATCCTATTGCTTTTTATTTGGGAGAAGAGCCCAGCACAGCCTCACTCCAGTGTCTTCTCCAGGAGCTGGAGAGAGCAATGAGGTCTCCCCTCAGCCTCCTCTTCTCCAGACTAAACACCCCCAGGGCCCTCAGCCCTTCCCAAAACCCCTGTTCTCCAGCCCCTTCCCCAGCCCCATTCCCTTCTCCAGATGTTCTCCAGCCCCTCAAGGTCTTTCTTGGAGTGAGGGGCCCAAAACTGAATCCAGGATTCAAGGATTTGAGTCCAGGGAGATGATCCCATCCCTGCTCCTGCTGCCACCCCATGGCTGATCCAAGCCAGGATGCTGTTGGCCTTCTTGGCCACCTGGGCCACTGTTGGCTCACGTTCAGCTGCCGTTGCCCAGCACACCCAGGGTCTTTCCCACCGGGCAGCTTTCCAGTTGCTCTTCCCAAACCTGAAGCGTTGCCTGGGGTTGTTGTGACCCAAATGCAGAACCCGGCACTTGGCCTGGATTTCACTTCATCCAGGCTGGCAGTGTCTTAGAATTAACTCTGATTGGGACCCAGACACATCATGGTTGTGTGGGAGATTTTTCCTTTCTCAGCACCTGGGATGAGTCAGTGGTTTTCCTCAAGCAGACAGACTCACCTCATTTTCCTGCTTTCTGTGTCTCAGATTCCAGGTGGTTTTTGTGAAGACTCCTGTGTTTTGCGTGGAATCATGGTGAATAAGGACGTCACTCATCCCAAGATGCGTCGCCTTATTAAGAATCCACGCATTGTCCTTCTGGATTGCTCCCTGGAGTACAAGAAAGGAGAGAGCCAGGTAAAGCCAGTCCCATTAGGGCTGTCTGTGGCTTTGGATGTAGGACTGGTGCCTTGAACCAGTCCAGGTGGGATATTATGAGGTGGTTGGTTGGACTTGGTGGAGGGTTGGGAGGAACGAGGTGTTCACAGCTCTTTCTGTGCAGACTGACATTGAAATCACGCGGGAGGAGGACTTTGCCCGCATCCTGCAGATGGAGGAGGAGTACATCCAGCAGATCTGCGAGGACCTGATGAGAGTCAAACCAGACCTGGTCATCACGGAGAAAGGGATCTCTGGTAACGGCACACGTCATCCTTCTTTGTGTTGAATTCATCCTCACAATGTTCCCGCTGTGTTAAATGGATCATTCGTAGCTTTAAAACAAACACCACAAAGAGGCCTCACAAACCTGATGTTGAACACGACCCTGGTTTGGATTTTAGCTTTAGCAAAATGTTCTTTGAGGCAGCGGTCGAGGTTGGTTCCTGAGGTTGTGAGCGTGGACACAATAATAATTCACATTTCCAGCTCTTGGATGCAGTCATAGAATTGTGATATATTTTGGAAGACACCTCAAAGATCATCCAGTCCCACCCCCTGCCATGGGCAGGGACACCTCCCATTGGGTCAGGGGGCTCCAAGCCCCATCCAACCTGGCCTAAACCACCTCCAGGGATGGGGCAGCCACCACTGCTCTGGGCAACCTGGGCCAGGGCCTCCCACCCTCATTGTGAAGAATTTCTTCCCAATGTCCAATCTAAATCTTCCCCCTTCCAGTTTAAAGCCATTCCCCCTCATCCCATCACTCCAGGCCCTGGGAAATAGCCCCTCCCAAGCTTTCCTGGAGCCCCTTTCAGCACTGGGAGGCTGCTCTGAGGTTTCCTCAGAGCCTTCTCTTCTCCAGGCTGAACAACCCCAACTCTCTCAGCCTGTCCTCACAGCAGATGTTCTTGGATCATCTCTGTGCCCTACTCTGGACTTGTTCCAACAGTTCCATCTCCTTCTGTTGGGGATTCCAGAACTGGACACAGGGCTCCAGGTGGGGTCTCCCCAGAGCAGAGCAGAGGGGCAGAACCCCCTCCCT
This sequence comes from Dromococcyx pavoninus, assembly GCA_033558185.1. Lineage (NCBI taxonomy): Eukaryota > Metazoa > Chordata > Aves > Cuculiformes > Neomorphidae > Dromococcyx > Dromococcyx pavoninus. The sequence continues at coordinate 8,218 of JAUMJL010002775.1, forward strand.
CTTCTCTGGTCCCACTGCTGTGGGTGCAGCCAAGGACATGGGAGGTTTCCGGGCTCTCGGCACATGTTGAGGCTCGTGTGGAGCTTCTCCTCCCCCAGCACCCCAAGTCCTTCTCCCCAGGGCTGATCCCAATCACATCATCCCCATCTTGTACTGATACCAGGGATTGCCCTGACCCAAGTGTAGGTTCTTGCCCTTGGTCTTGTTGAACCTCATGAGGTTCACACAGCCCCACTTCTCCAGCCCTTTCAGGTCCCTCCGGATGCCATCCCAACTTTCTGGTGTACAACTGCCCCACCCAGCTTGGTCTCATCCACAAACTGACTGGGAGTGCCTTCGATTGCATTATTTATATCCTTAATGAGTATATTAAACAGCACTGGTCCCAGTATGGACCCCTGAGGGTCCCCACTTGTCACGGGTCTCCATCAGGACGTTGAGCTGTTGACAAATGCCAAACCACGAGTGAGGATGAGTCGCAGACCATGGGGAGCTGCGCTGTGGCTTCGCCTCGCGGTGTGGTTTAAGCAGCTGCATTTAGTTTTTTCTTTCCATAATCCTTTTTACTTTAAAGATGCATAAAGTTTGTTGTTGTCCCACTGATCCATTCAATAACATTCCCCACCTGGTTGCAGACTTGGCCCAGCACTACCTGATGAGAGCCAACATCACCGCCATCCGCAGGGTCAGAAAGACAGACAACAACCGGATCGCCAGGTAAATGCCGTCCCCTCCCTGGAGCCCATTCTCCCAGCCTCTGGCCTCTGGTTTTCCTTCTTATCTCACCCTGGTTCCTCTTTGTGAGCATCTGACTCGATGGTTTGTGTGCCAGGGCCTGTGGAGCTCGCATTGTGAGTCGTACGGATGAGCTGCGGGAGGAGGACGTGGGAACAGGAGCCAGGCTCTTCGAAGTTAAGAAAATAGGGGATGAGTATTTTGCCTTCATCACCGACTGCAAAGACCCCAAGGCCTGCACCATCCTCCTGCGTGGGGCCAGCAAGGAAATCCTGTCGGTACGTTCCTCTTGCCCTACTTTGCCACTGCCCCGGCCCCTTCTTGGTGTCAAGAAGTTGGTGCTTCCTTCTAAGCAGACTTCGTGCACACCTGGGGTGGGCGGAGGTGTCCTCTGGGTTCCAGAGCTGCTCAGAATTCATAGAATCCTGGAACGGTTTGGGTTGGAAAGGACCACAAAGCCCATCCAGTTCCACTCCCTCCCACTGGATCCAAGCCCCATCCAGCCTGGCCTGGAACACCTCCAGGGATGGGGCAGCCACCACTGCTCTGGGCAACCTGGGCCAGGGCCTCCCCACCCTCACAGCAAAACATTTCTCCCCAAGGTCTCATCTCAATCTCCCCTCTTTCAGCTCAAAACCCTTCCCCCTTGTGCTATCCCAGCACTCCCTGATCAGAGCCCCTCCCCAGCATTCCTGGAGCCCTTTTCAGTACTGGAAGAAAAAAAGAAAAGGATAAAGAGTAACTGTCCCAAACAGCCTGCTGAGGACACCTCTCCAAATAAACTGGAGTCTGGAGCATCAGCTTTCCCATTCCTTCCAAGAATTCCAGTCAGAGCTGTGCTTCTCACAAACCACGGGGAGCTTTAGGCTGAAGCCCAGGGCACATCACGAGCACTTGGAGCCTCAAAATTCATTTCCACAATTGGTATGAAAAAGAATACCCTTACTTAGACCTTGGACAACCAATTCCAGTCACGTTGGCCACACAAGGGCTTCACACACATCTTCAAAACATTCCCTCCCTTCCTGTCCCTGCACTCCCTGATCAAGAGCCATAGAACCATAGAATGGTTTGGGTTGGAATGGACCTTAAAGATCATCTAGTCCAACCCTCCTGGAGTGGGTGCCTCGTGCAGTGGGTGCCTCGTGCAGTGAGTAGGAACATCTTTTACTAGATGAGGTTGGTCAGAGCCCTCTCCAACCTGGCTTTGAACACTTCCAAGAACGGGACATTCACTTCCCTCTTTCCCTGGGGGTCCGTGCTTCCCCACCGATCCGTGTTTCCCGGCCGTTGCAGGAGGTGGAGCGCAACCTGCAGGATGCCATGCAGGTGTGTCGCAACGTCCTCCTGGACCCGCAGCTGGTGCCCGGAGGGGGTGCTGCAGAGATGGCCGTGTCCCACGCGCTCACTGAGAAGTCCAAAGGCATGACAGGAGTGGAGCAGTGGCCCTACCGTGCCGTAGCCCAGGCTCTGGAAGTCATTCCCCGAACGTTGATCCAGAACTGCGGCGCCAGCACCATCCGCGTCCTCACCTCGCTCAGGGTAAGGCGGCCGGCGCTCACGGAGGGGGTTGGACCCTTCCTGCGATTCCATCCTTCCTTACTGGGGCCCTGGGGGGCAGCTCTGTGGTGGCTGCCGTGGGATTTTACGTGTGAGGAACTGGTGTGGAAGTGACAGTTCCTGGAAGACAATGGGAAGGGTGTTGTTGGGTTTTTGCATTGCCTGGGCTGCAGAGGGTTTTTAGTGCACCTCTGCTGAATTTGGAAGACCAAAAATGGGATTGGGCTGCTAGGTTGAAGCACAGGAGCTTAAAAACAAAACCACAAAGCCCTGAGGGTGAGCAAACCCAAAATCTTTGAGATGAGATTGGATGGTACGAGAGGGAATATCCCCACGCCTGGCTTTGGGATGTAATGATGTGTTTGAAGCAGTGTTTGGTGACCTCTGGTGTAAACTGCAACGTGGAGACAATCACAATGGTTTGGGTTGGAAGGGACCTCAAAGCCCATCCAGTTCCACCCCCTGCCATGGGCAGGGACACCTCCCACTGGATCAGGGGGCTCCAAGCCCCATCCAACCTGGCCTTGGACACCTCCAGGGATGGGGCAGCCACCACTGCTCTGGGCAACCTGGGCCAGGGCCTCCCCACCCTCACACCAAAACATTTCTCCCCAAGATCTCATCTCAATCTCCCCTCTTGCAGCTCAAAACCCTTCCCCCTCATCCTATCCCTGCACTCCCTGATCCAGAGCCCCTCCCCAGTTTTCCTGGAGCCCCTCTCAGTCCTGGGAGGCTGCTCTAAGGTCTCCCCAGAGCCTTCTCTTCTCCAGGCTGAACAACCCCAACTCTTTCCTCAGTCCTTGTTTGTTTCCTGGAGCCTGTGGTCGGTTTGGCTCTCTAGAGCTGAGTTTCCCCCCTGTCCTTTCCCCGCAGGCGAAGCACACGCAGGAGGGCAGCCAGACGTGGGGGGTGAACGGCGAGAGCGGGGCCCTGGCTGATATGAAGGAGCTGGGAATCTGGGAGCCCTTGGCTGTCAAACTGCAGACCTACAAAACTGCTGTGGAGGTAAAGAGGGAACGGGAGCCCGCGGAGCTTCTGGAGAGGGACAAACCTTGGGCCGTGATGCCGGCATTCCACGGATGCAGCACCGTGGGAGCTCATGCTTGGACTTTTGGAAGGGGCTGAGTTTTCATCCTGGGGCTAAAACTTGGCAGTTTGTCCCAGCTTTTCCTGCAATCCAAGCAGAGCAGGTTTAGGGAGGGGCTGCTCCGTGGGGGCTGCTGGAACTGGAGCTGGAGCTGTGCAGTTTGGTGCTGGCAGCGCACCCGAATCCATCAGGAGCTCTGGAAGCTTCTGCACCTCAGCCCAGCGTGAGCTGCCCTCCCCTCGTTGAAAGATCACACTTGGAGCATTGGATCAGAGCAGTTCCTTGGAGGAGGCCCTGTCCCTTTTCCTGTCACTCAGCTGGGAATTGGGGTCCTCTCCTCCGTGGGGCATCCCTGCCGCAGCTGTGAGGGCTGCTCCTCCCTGCTCCATCCCCTTCCCATGGGGCAGTGTCACCACCTGCTGTGCTGAGGGAATCCTTGAAACAAGGGCAAGAGGGTTCCTTGCTGGAAAAGGGGGGCATGGGGTCTGATTTCCATCACGGTGGGGGTTTTGATTCCGATCACAATGAGGGAGCACTGGATCCTGGCACGATGAGGGGTTTGATTTCTATCACGATGTGGGGGGGTTGATTCCCAGTGCGACTGGAGGGGGTTTGGTCTCCTGTCGAGATTGGGTGTGGATTTTTGACTCCTGTCACGATGTGGGTTGGGGGGTTGACTCCTGTCACGATATGGGTTGGGGTTGGATCCTGCTGTGTTGGGAGGGTTTGATCCATGGCAATGGGCTCTGACCCCTCGCAGTGAAGATTTATCCGCTGCGATGGGGTTTTTAATCCTTTGGGATTGTGATTTATCCCTCGGGGGACTGGGTTTTATCCACTGCTGGGAGCTCCTGGTTAAGGAGGTGCGGGATTTCTCTGCAGACCGCCGTTCTCCTCCTCCGCATCGACGACATCGTGTCGGGACACAAAAAGAAGGGGGAGGAGCAGAGCAAGCAGCCGGCGGCGCAGGAGGCATCGCAGGAGTAAGAAGGGCCCAGTTGCTGCTGGGAAGAGCTGGGAGAAGCCGGGAAGAGGCTCGGGAAAAGGCTCTGCTGGAGTTTGGAGGGGGGGGGGGAGGCAGTGTTTGAGCCCCCGCTTGGGGGATGCGAATGGTTAATTTAAGGACTGCGGTCCCACTGTTGCCTCAACAAATAAATGACGCTGTTTCACCTCTTGGTGCGTTTAGTGCTGCGGGGGGGGGGGGGGGGGGGGGGGTGTGCGGGTTCCAAATATCCCGGGGGGCGGTGGCTCCTTTAAAGGGGCGGGGGTCTGCGCAGTCACGTGATCGTTTGGGGCCCAACATGGCGGTGGCGCCGCTGTTGCTGCTGCTGCTGGCGG
>JAUMJL010002776.1:0-30000 GCA_033558185.1 Dromococcyx pavoninus
CCTCCGCACATTTTTTGGTCCCTCGGCCCATTTTTTAGTTCTTCAGGCCATTTTTGGGTTCCTCGGCCCATTTTTGGTCCCTTGGCCCATTTTTGGGTTCCTCGGCCCATTTTTGGGTTCCTTGGCTCATTTTGCGTTCCTCAGTCCATTTTTTTATACCTCAGCTGATTTTTTGATTCCTCGGCCCATTTTTGGGTCCCTCGGCCCATTTTTTGGACCCTTGGCCCATTTTTTGGTCCCTTGGCCCATTTTTGAGTTCCTCAGGCCATTTTTGGGTTCCTCAGCCCATTTTTGGGTTCCTCCGCCCATTTTTTGGTCCCTTGGCCCATTTTTGAGTTCCTCAGGCCATTTTTGGGTTCTTCGGCCTATTTTTTGGTCCCTTGGCCCATTTTTTGTTCCCTCGGCCCATTTTTGAGTTCCTCAGGCCATTTTTGGGTTCCTCCGCCCATTTTTTGGTCCTTTGGCACATTTTGGGTTCCTCCGCCCATTTTTGGGTTCCTCGGCCCGTTTTTGGGTTCCTTGGCTCATTTTTGCGTTCCTCAGTCCATTTTTTGGTCCCTCAGCTGATTTTTTGATTCCTCGGCCCATTTTTGGGTCCCTTGACCCATTTTTTGGTCCCTCGGCCCATTTTTGGGTTCTCAGCCCATTTTTGGGTCCTCGCCCATTTTTGGGTTCCTCGCCCATTTTTGGGTTCCTCCGCCCATTTTTGGGTCCTCGCCCATTTTTGGTTCCTCCATTGGCCCATTTTTGAGTTCCTCAGGCCATTTTTGGTTCCTCGGCCCGTTTTTGGTCCCTTGGCCCATTTTTGGGTTCCTCGACCATTTTGGTTCCTCGGCCCATTTTTGGTGTCCTCCGCCCATTTTTGCGTTCCTCAGTCCATTTTTGGGTCTTTCAGCTGATTTTTTGATTCTTCGGCCCATTTTTGGGTTCCTCCGCCCATTTTTGGGTTCCTCCGCCCATTTTTGGTCCCTCGGCCCATTTTTGGATTCCTCAGGCCATTTTTGGGTTCCTCGGCCCATTTTAGGGTTCCTCCGCCCATTTTTTGGTCCCTCAGCCCATTTTTGGGTTTCTCAGGCCATTTTTGGGTTCCTCCGCCCATTTTTGGGTTCCTCCGCCCATTTTTTGGTCCCTCGGCCCATTTTTGATTAGCTCAGGCCATTTTTGGGTTCCTCGGCCCATTTTTTGGTCCATTGGCCCAATTTTGGGTTCCTCGGCCCATTTTTGTGTTCCTTGGCTCATTTTGCGTTCCTTAGTCCATTTTTGGGTCCCTCAGCTGATTTTTTGATTCCTCGGCCCATTTTTGGGTCCCTCTGCCATTTTTGGGTTACTCCGCCCATTTTTGGGTTCCTCCGCCCATTTTTTGGTCCCTCGGCCCATTTTTGCGTTCCTCAGTCCATTTTTGGGTCCCTCAACTGATTTTTTGATTCTTCGGCCCATTTTTGGGTCCCTCGGCCCATTTTTTGGTTCCTCGGCCCATTTTTGGGTTCCTCCGCCCATTTTTTGGTCCCTCGGCCCATTTTTGGGTTCCTCAGGCCATTTTGGGTTCCTCCGCCCATTTTTGGGTTCCTCCGCCCATTTTTGGTTGCTCGGCCCATTTTTGAGTTCCTCAGGCCATTTTTGGGTTCCTCCGCCCATTTTAGGGTTCCTCCGCGCATTTTTTGGTCCCTCGGCCCATTTTTTAGTTCCTCAGGCCATTTTTGGGTTCCTCGGCCCATTTTTGGTCCCTTGGCCCATTTTTGGGTTCGTCGGCCCATTTTTGGGTTCCTCGGCCCGTTTTTGCGTTCCTTGGCTCATTTTTGCGTTCCTCAGTCCATTTTTTGATCCCTCAGCTGATTTTTTGATTCCTCGGCCCATTTTTGGGTCCCTCGGCCCATTTTTTGGTCCCTTCGTCCATTTTTGGGTTTCTCGGCTCATTTTTGGGTCCCTCGGCCCATTTTTGGGTTCCTCGGCCCATTTTTGGGTTCCTCCGCCCATTTTTTGGTCCCTCGGCCTATTTTGAGTTCCTCAGGCCATTTTTGGGTTCCTCGGCCCGTTTTTTGGTCCCTTGGCCCATTTTTGGGTTCCTTGGCCCATTTTTGGGTTCCTTGGCTCATTTTTGCGTTCCTCAGTCCATTTTATGGTCCCTCAGCTGATTTTTTGATTCCTCGGCCCATTTTTGGTCCCTCTGCCATTTTTGGGTTACTCCGCCCATTTTTGGGTTCCTCCGCCCATTTTTTTGTCCCTCGGCCCATTTTTGAGTTCCTCAGGCCATTTTTGGGTTCCTTGGCCCATTTTTTGGTCCCTTGGCCCATTTTTGGGTTCCTCGACCCATTTTGGGTTCCTCGGCCATTTTTGGGGTCCTCCGCCCATTTTTGCGTTCCTCAATCCATTTTTGGGTCCCTCAGCTGATTTTTTGATTCTTCGGCTCATTTTTGGGTCCCTCGGCCCATTATTTGGTCCCTTGGCCCATTTTTGGGTTCCTCCGCCCATTTTTGGGTTCCTCCGCCCATTTTTTGGTCCCTCGGCCCATTTTTGGGTTCCTCAGGCCATTTTTGGGTTCCTCCGCCCATTTTTGGGTTCCTCCGCCCATTTTTTGGCTGCTCGGCCCATTTTTGAGTTCCTCAGGCCATTTTTGGGTTCCTCCGCCCATTTTTGGGTTCCTCCGCCCATTTTTTGGTCCCTTGGCCCATTTTTGAGTTCCTCAGTCCATTTTTGGGTTCCTCGGCCCGTTTTTTGGTGCCTTGGCCCATTTTTGGGTTCCTCGGCCCATTTTTGGGTCCTTGGCTCATTTTTGCCTTCCTCAGTCCATTTTTTGGTCCCTCAGCTGTTTTTTTGATTCCTCGGCCCTTTTTTGGGTCCCTCGGCCCATTTTTTGTTCCCTTGGCCCATTTTGGGGTTCCTCGGCTCATTTTTGGGTTCCTTGGCCCATTTTTTGTTCTCCTGGCCCATTTTTGAGTTCCTCAGGCCATTTTTTGGTCCCTCAGCTGATTTTTTGATTCCTCGGCCCATTTTTGGGTCCCTCGGCCCATTTTTGGGTCCCTCGGCCCATTTTTGGATTCCTCCGCCCATTTTTTGGTTCCTCCTCCCATTTTTTGGTCCCTCGGCCCATTTTTGAGTTCCTCAGGCCATTTTTGGGTTCCTCGGCCCATTTTTTGGTCCCTTGGCCCATTTTTGGGTTCCTCGGCCCATTTTTGGGTTCCTTGGCTCATTTTGCGTTCCTCAGTCCATTTTTTTATACCTCAGCTGATTTTTTGATTCCTCGGCCCATTTTTGGGTCCCTCGGCCATTTTTTGAACCCTTGGCCCATTTTTGGTCCCTTGGCCCATTTTTGAGTTCCTCAGGCCATTTTTGGATTCCTCAGCCCATTTTTGGGTTCCTCCGCCCATTTTTTGGTCCCTCGGCCCATTTTTGAGTTCCTCAGGCCATTTTTGGGTTCCTCGGCCCATTTTTTGGTCCCTTGGCCCATTTTTTGTTCTCCTGGCCCATTTTTGAGTTCCTCAGGCCATTTTTGGGTTCCTCCGCCCATTTTTTGGTCCTTTGGCGCATTTTTGGGTTCCTCCGCCCATTTTTGGGTTCCTCGGCTCGTTTTTGGGTTCCTTGGCTCAGTTTGCGTTCCTCAGTCCATTTTTTGGTCCCTCAGCTGATTTTTTGATTCCTCGGCCCATTTTTGGGTCCCTCGGCCCATTTTTTGGTCCCTTGGCCCATTTTTGGGTTTCTCAGCCCATTTTTGGGTTACTCCGCCCATTTTTGGGTTCCTCGGCCCATTTTGGGTTCCTCCGCCCATTTTTGGGTTCCTCCGCCCATTTTTGGGTTCCTCCGCCCATTTTTTGGTCCCTCGGCCCATTTTTGAGTTCCTCAGGGTATTTTGGGTTCCTCGGCCCGTTTTTTGGTCCCTTGGCCCATTTTTGGGTTCCTCGGCCCATTTTTGGGTTCCTTGGCTCATTTTTGCGTTCCTCAGTCCATTTTTTGGTCCCTCAGCTGATTTTTTGATTCCTCGGCCCATTTTTGGGTCCTTGGCCCATTTTTTGGTCCCTTGGCCCATTTTTTGGTTCCTCGGCCCATTTTTGGGTCTCTCGGCCCATTTTTGGGTTCCTCAGGCTATTTTTGGGTTCCTCCACCCATTTTTGGTTTCCTCCGCCCATTTTTTGGTTCCTCAGGGCATTTAAGGGTTCCTCAAATGATTTTTGGTTTCTTCGGCCCATTTTGGGTTCCTTGGCCCATTTTCGGGTTCCTCGGCTCATTCTTGGGTTTCTCGGCCCATTTTTGAGTTCTTCGACCCATTTCTGGGTTCCTCAGGCCATTTTGGATCCCTCGGCCCATTTTTTGGTCCCTCGGCCCATTTTGGGGTTCCTCGGCCCATTATTGGTTTCCTCTGCCCATTTTTTTGGGTCCCTCGGCCCATTTTTGAGTTCCTCAGGCCATGTTTGGGTTCCGCAGCCCATTTTTTGGTTCCTCGGCCCATTTTTGGGTTCCTCGGCTCATTTTTGGGTTCCTCAGTCCAGTTTTTGTTCCCTCAGCTGATTTTTTGATTCCTGAGCCCATTTTTGGTCCCTCGGCCCATTTTTGTGTTCCTCAGCCCATTTTTGGGTTCCTCAGCCCATTTTTGGGTTCCTCGGCCATTTTTTGGTCTCTCAGACCCTTATTGGGTTCCTCAGCCCATTTTTTAATCCCTCAGCCCATTTTCGGGTTCCTCAGCCCATTTTTGGGTCCCTCAAATGATTTTTGGGTTCCTCGGCTCATTCTTGGGTTCCTCGGCCCATTTTGGGTTCTTCGTCCCATTTCTGGGTTCCTCAGGTCTTTTTTGGGTTTCTCGGCCCATTTTTGGGTTCCTCAGCCCATTTTTGGTTCCTCAGCCCATTTTTTGGTCGTTTTGCCCATTTTTGGATCCCTCAGCCCATTTTTGGGTTCCTCGGCCCATTTTTGGTTCCTCGGCCCATTTTTGGTTCCTCAGCCCATTTTTGGTCCCTCAGTCCATTTTTAAGTCCCTCACCCATTTTTGGATTCTTCAGCCCATTTTTGATTTCTCGGCCCTTTTTTGAGTCCCTCAACCCATTTTTCGGTTCCTCAGCCCCTTTTTCAGTTACTCGGCCCTTTTTTGAGTCCTTCAACCCATTTTTTGGTTCCTCAGCCCCTTTTTCGGTTATTCGGCACATTTTTGGTTCCCTCAGCCCATTTTTGGGTCCCTCAGCCCATTTTTGGTTTCCTCGTCCCATTTTTGGGTTCCTCAGCCCATTTTTGGGTTCCTCAGTCCATTTTTTGGTCCCCCACCTTATTTTTTGATTCCTTTGCCCATTTTTAGGTTCCTCACTCATTTTTTGGTCCCTCACCTAATTTTTGGATTCCTCAGCCCATTTTTCAGTTTCTCGGCCCATTTTTTGGTCCCTCAGCTGATTTTTTGATTTCTCAGACCATTTTTTGGTTCCTCAGCCCATTTTTGGGTTCTTCAGCCCATTTTTGGGTTCCTCAGCCCATTTTTTGTCCCCTCAGCCCAGTTTTGGGTCCCTCAGCCCAATTGACTGAGAAAACCAGAAATGGCCTGAGGCACCCAAAAATGGGCTGAGGGATCCAAAAATGGGCCGAGAAACCCAAAAATGACCTGAGGAACCAAACAATGGGCCGAGGAATCCAAAAATGGGCTGAGAAATCAAAAAATCAGCTAACGGACCAAAAAAATGGGCTGAGGGACCCAAAAACGTGCTGAGGAACCCAAAAATGGGCTGAGGGACCTAAAAATGGGCTGAGGGATCTAAAAATGGGCTCAGGGAGCAAAAAATGGGCTGAGGAATCTAAAAACCAGCTGAGGGACCAAAAAATGGGCTCAGGGACCCAAAAATGGGCTGAGGGGCCAAAAAATGGGCTGAGGGACCAAAAAAAGGGCTGAGGAACAGAAAAATGGGCTGAGGAGCCAAAAAATGGGCTGAAGTAACCAAAACTGGGCTGAAGAAGCCAAAAAATGGGCTGAAGTAACCAAAAATGGGCTGAGGGACCAAAAATGGGCTGAGTAATCCAAAAATGGGCTGAGGAAACCAAAAATGGGCTGAGGAATCAAAAAATGGGCCGAGGAACCCAAAAACGGGCCGAGGAACCCAAAAAATGGGCTGAGGGACCAAAAAATGGACTGAGGAATGCAAAAATGGTCTGAGGAATCCAAAAATCAGATGAGGGACCAAAAATGGGCTGAGTAATCCAAAAATGGGCTGAGGAAACCAAAAATGGGCTGAGGAATCAAAAAATGGGCCGAGGAACCCAAAAACGGGCCGAGGAACCCAAAAATGGGCTGAGGGACCAAAAAGTGGACTGAGGAACGCAAAAATGGTCTGAGGAATCCAAAAATCAGATGAGGGACCAAAAATTGGCTGAGGGACCCAAAAATGGGCTGAGGAACCCAAAAATGGGCTGAGGATCCCAAAAATGGGCTGAGGGACCCAAAAATGGGCTGAGGGACCCTAAAATGGGCTGAGGGATCCAAAAATGGGCTGAAGGACCAAACAATGGGTTGAGGAACCGAATGGGCTGAGGAATCCAGAAATCAGGTGAGGGACCAAAAAATGGGCTGAGGAAGCCAAAATTGGGCTGAGGAACCGAAAAACGGGCCGAAGAACCCAAAAATGGGCTGAGGAACCCAAAGGTGGGCTGAGGGATCCAAAATGGGCTCAGGGACCAAAAAATGCACTGAGGAATCCAAAAATAAGATGAGGGACCAAAAAATGGGCTGAGGGACCCAGAAATGAGCTGAGGAACCCAAAAATGGGCCGAGGAACTCAAAAATGGCCTGAGGGACCCAAAAATGGGCTGAGGAACCCAAAAATGGGCTGAGGATCCCAAAAGTGGGCTGAGGGACCCATAAATGGGCTGAGGGATCCAAAAATGGGCTGAGGGACCAAAAAATGGGCTGAGGAATCCAAAAATGGGCTGAGGGACCAAAAAATGGACTGAGGAAACCAAAAATGGGCTGAGGAATCCAAAAATCAGGTGAGGGACTAAAAAATGGGTTGAGGGTACCAAAAATGGGCTGAGGAAACCAAAAATGAGCCGAGGAAACCAAAAATGGTATCAGGAACCCAAAAATGGGCTGAGGGACCCAAAAATGGGCTGAGGGACAAAAAAATGGGCTGAGGAACCCAAAAATGGCTGAGGAATCCAAAATCAGCTGAGGAACCCAAAAATGGGCTGAGGGACAAAAATGGGCTGAGGATCCTGAAAATCTGCTGAGGAACCCAAAATGGGCTGAGGAACCAAAAAATGGGCTGAAGGATAAAAAATGGGCTGAGGAACCCAAAAATGGGCTGGGGGACCGAAAAATAGGCTCAAGGGCATTCCATGGAGGGAACACAGGGTGCAATAGGGACTCTGGAGGGGGTTGCATATGGGGTACGCAGAGTGCAAGAAGCGCTCTATAGGGGGCAAGATAGAGGCTCTATAGGGGTATCCATGGGGAAAAAAAAAAGAGAGGGATAGGGGCTCCAAGGCAGGCTCCATATGCGGGACATTGGCAGTGATAGGAGCTCTATGGGGGGGTTCCATGAGGGTGACAGAGGGCATGATAGGTGTTCGGTAGGTGTCTGCATACAGGGTACATAGGGTGCAGTAGCTAGTGATATAGTGACATAGGTAGTCGATAGGAGCTCTATAGGGGGATCTGTAGGGGACAACAAAATGATACAGGGACTCTAGAGGGGGCTCCATGTGTGGCACGTATTGGCTGTGTTAGGAGACCTATATGGCATTCAATGGGGGTGACAGAGGGCGTGATAGGGGCTCCAGAGTGGGCTGCATAAGGGCCAAAGTCACACTTATGGAGTCACTTATGGAGCCCCTCATAGAGCCCCTATTGCTCCCCCTAAGTTCCCGCTGTGGAACCCAATATAGTGCACTTAACATGCCCTGGATGCCCCATATGCACCCACTCTAAAGCCCCTATTGCACCCTGTGGTGCCTCCATGGAATGCCCTACAGCACTCCTATCACAGCCAATAAGTCCCGCATAAGGACCCCCTCTAGAGCCCCTATCTCACTCATCATCTCCCCTATGGTGCCCCTTTTACTACCCTTATTACGCCCTGCATCGTGCTTATTGAGCCCTTGTCATGTCCAGTAAGTTGCCATAATGGAACCCCCTGTAGAGTACTTGTCATGTATGGTGTACTCCATAGGTAGCCCCCTATAGAGCCCCTATTGCGCCCTGTGTCGCCCCCATGGAATCCCTTATAGAACTTCCATTATGGCCAATAAGTACTGTATATAGAGCCCCCTGTAAAGCTATGATAGGAGCTCTATAGGAGGTTCCATGGGGGCGACTCACGGCGTGATAGAGGTTCTATAGGAGGCTGCATATGGGATACACAAGACACAAGAAGTGCTCTACCGGGGGCTCCATAGTGGGACATTGTGGATGTGATTAGAGCTCTATAGAGAGCTCCATAAACCTGATTCAGGGAGCGATAGGGGCTGTAGAAGTGACACCATATGATAGACATAAGTAGTGTGATAGAGTCTCTATAGAGAGATCCCTAGGGGAGACAAAGAGTGAGATAGGGGATCCAGGGGCGGCTCCATATGTGGGAATTATTGGCTAAAAGCTCTATTTTTTCAAAAATTAAAACAGGAAAGCCGCTGGTAGAGGTGCTGAAACTGCAAAATGAAAGCAATAATCCCACCATTGAACCCTATATGCAGCCCCTTCTGGAGCCCCTTTCACCCCCTGTGTTGCACTCATGGAGGCCCCTAGCAGCTCCTCTCACGGCCAGTGAGTCCCACATGTGAACTCCCTCAACAGTCTCTTGTCTCACTCTTCACCTATGGAGAACTCCTATAGAGCCCCTATTACTCTCCCTATGTCCCACCTACAGAGCCCCTTATACAGCCTCTATCACGCCTAGGGAGCCTGCTACAGAGCCCGTATCACGGTCCCTAATTTCTCGTTATGGAATCCTCTTTAGAGCACTTATCACGCCCTGTGTATCCTATAATGAACCCTCTATAGAGCCAGCAGGGCTTAATTGTTGGGGTTTTTTTCTTCATTTTTGTCAATGCTTTTGACTCACTGTCGCTTATTTCCGCTTGCTTTGGATGCTTAAGGTGATTTTTATTTTTTTCTGGGGTTTGCCTGCTATTTTTCACTGTTTTTTTCTCACTTCGGCTTATTTTCACTGCTTTGCCTGATTTTCACTGGTTGAGTCTCATTTGGGGCTTATTTTTGCTTCTTTTGGTTGATTTTGGATTTTTTTCTTTGTTGCTCTATTGGTTATTTTGGCTGCTTGTAGTTTATTTTGTCAGATTTTTCACTGGTTTTGCCTTGTTTTTGTCCGATGTCTGCTTGCTTTGTCTTAGTTTGTTTAGATTTCGTCCTAATTTGGTTGGTTTCAACTGATCTATTTCTCGGCTGATTTTTGCTTTATTTTGCCTGGTTTATCTCATTTCATCTTCCTTTGGCTAATTTTCGCTGGGTTTGCTTGATTTTCAGTTGTGAAAACAGCTAGAAATGTAGTCGTTCTCATTCATGAGAATGGTAATTAGTTGCTTCATGTGTTTGTCCCACACTACTTAGTCTCTTTTTTTTTTTTATCTGCTCTGCTTTATGAAACAAAATACTAGTTGTCCCAGACGGACTGCAGTATGCTTAAAAGGACAACAGATTATAGCAGAGACCATGGCTGTAACACTTGTGTGGATAGAAGATACTCGATAACTTTGCCAGGAGCAATTATGTGAAAAAATTTCTTTTGGCTTATTATTTTTTTCTTCATTTTGGTGGATTTGGTTGATGTTTTCTCTCCTCCCTTTTTCCTCTTGTGGCTCTGAAATTTCTGGTAACCGACAAGGCTCTGGCTGTTTTAGAAAAGGACATCTCATGTGCCAGATTCTCCCCAGATCTCAGCTTCCATAGTGAAGGCCAACGTCAAAGGTAACATCGACCTCCTGGGACCACCTGGAGCATTTTCTCTGCATGCCAGTCCCCTCCACTCTGCTGCCTGCCAGCGCACACACACACACACACACACACACACACACACACACACACAGAGAGACTCGGGCAGATCTAGGGTTGTTGGAACCTCCTTCTGCACATCCCGGGAAAGGAAAGAGCAAGGAACAGCAGCCCGCCACCCCACCTGCATCTGGGATAGGACTGGCGTCCATCTATTGCTGCTGGCAGGCTGCTGGCAGGCAGGACTTCCCTTAGGTCTTGGCTCCGCAGCAGCCCGGCCTATGCTCAGGCTTCTGTCGCGTTTCAGGGAATCGCCATATTCGCCAATTTTTCTCCTTCTCTTTCTCTTGCCACTCCAAGGCTGTATGAAGGCTCTCTGGATCAAGCATCAAGGAGGCCTTCTGCAGCTCCTCTGAATGCTTGCCATCTTCTTTGGAGTGCCTCATTTTGCTGAGCAAAGTGGGCTCTCTTCATCAACAGCTCCTTCTGCAAAGACCAGCAATTCCTCTCTCCCCCATCCCAGACATTGTCAGCCCTGCCGACAAGCAAGGAGGTTAACAATTCATTCCCTGGCCATTGGTCTTCCAAGGAGACAGGCAAGCTCTGAGAAACCCCTGCTGTTTGTTCGGTTGATTCATGCTTTCTACAGAAATAGAGTCACCAGCAGCCAAGAAGTCCCACTGCTTCAGTTATGGCACAGACCTAATGTCATGGAAGCAGAAAGGCATTTTCAAGGTCCTCAGCTGAATCCTAGAAAGAAAAAAGAAAACATGGTCAAACAGTCACAGGGAAGGTACCAGAAAGGCTAAAGTTTCATAAATACCTTCAGGCATCGTGTTGGCACGAACAGCCTGGCTTTCCCACTGTTTTGGGGATTCGCATTTCTGCTCCACCCACAGAGCAACAAAAGCCTCACCTGAGACCAGAGATCCCTGGATATTGTACACCACGGGACTCCTCTCTCTCACCTTCCGTCCTTTCACTTTTTTTTTTTTTCAGTTTTTGCAGAACCACCCTACGAGCTTTCTTGCAGATGCCCCCCAAACATGAACATCGCTCCCATCACTCCATTCCTGTGGCACACGCAGCTATCAGAAGGATGCCCAGCAGACCAAACACTTCTAAACCAGAGAAGCTCAGCTTGTAACAGCCAGGGCCAGTGTGGAGCACTGGATGCCTCAGGGCCCCAGGCAGCCCCCACCAAAACAAGAGCTGAGCCAGAACAGAACTCACACTCTGTCGGCACTCGCCATGCATCACCCAGCCACTTTCACAACCTGCTGGCATGAAGAGGGGCTATCGCTAGACATCTACAATCCTGCAACCAAACTCTACTAAGAATACACATGGACACAGATGACAACTGCTCACCGAGGCAAGACCACATAGTCTCTTTATTAGAGATTTCAAAGTATTGGTATAGGAAGCGTCTACAGACTTATACATTTTTCCGCTAGCACCTTTCCATGAGCAAGACCTAGATGTTATCCCTTAGTGCAGATGGGCACTGATAAGCATACAGAAAACACAAAAAGAATGTGCTTTGAGGAAAGGACCTTCATGTTGTCTGTGACAGTGCTACTGCTACCAGATGAAGATTTTAAGAAGTAACACGTAAAGCAATAAACTCGGCTTCTGTCTGATCACGTTGATTGTGTGACGAGTCCGTGACTTCCGCGTCAACAGGTGACAATAGCTCATCTGAAGTGCATTTACAGTAATGGGCTGAGGAAACCAAAAATGGATTGAGAGACCCAAAAATGGGACGAGGAACCCAAAAATGGGCTCAGGAACCCAAAAAAAGAACTGAGGGACCCAGGGGCAAGGAGCAAACCCTACATTACCCTCATTTCCAAGAGATTTCAAAATTGTCTTGTGAGCTGACAGTTGAATCTTAGTCAGAACGTTGAGGAGCGGAGGGTAGTGTCAAAGCTTTTCACTATATCAAATTGTTATCATTACTTCAGATCTGCTCTCTGCACAAACTCCTCCTTGCTTTCTGCATTGGGGAGGAATTATTTCATTTGAATCATGCTGCATTTTGCTACTTTAACACTGCCTCCTCTCTCTTCCTAAAATTGCATTTTGCCCAAAATCTTTGTCATCATGTGGTGTGAGTCCATTTGCATTGATCTTTCACAGGCACACATTTCACACCTAAGGAGTACACCATTCATAGGAAACATTTATCTGAGCATGCGCAGCATGCCACAGGTCTCTTTCTCTCCCACCCGTTCCCTTCCCATGGGCTCCGCATCTGTCACGAACAATGCTCGTTTTCAGATGTGCTTTGAGAGCATGCAGATGATGTACCTCAGCATCAATGAGACCTGCAATGTTTTCCCTCTAGTTCCCCATCATAGGACCTGATGTGTCTGGCCTGCCCTGGCACCTGAATCCCCTTGGATTTTGGTGTTCCTCCCTGCAGAGAGCTGTCACGAGCAGGTTTGAGACTCCACAAGTGTCAGAACTCCAATGGCGCAGCAATAAGTAGGAGAGCAGCTTTTGTTCCCGGGCAGGGGTTGGGAGAACAGACTAGTTTCTGCTAGACAAAAAAGTCAATGGAGCTGGACAGAGGAGGACAGAAAGGCCAAACGTAGAGCTGACTGAACAGGAAATATAGCAAGAAACAACTGGAAAGGTAGTGCGCTAAAGGAATACGTACATAATAAAACTGTGACAGGAAGCAAGATAGATGGATAATGAGAGGAAACGAGGGGCAGGGTACAGTTCAGAGGCAGAAGAAGCAGCACTGAGTCAAAAGGACAGAGAGAAACAAAAGTCAGATGCGAAATAGGATGAGGGGAGAAGGGCAATGAGCATGACAGGGACTGTTAGAGAAAGATCGGGAAAAGGAACAAGCTAAGGTTCTACATAGAATAAAGTCACAAAGAGGCAGGAGAAAGCACAGTACAGGTAAAAAAAAAAAGAGAGAGATGAGACCAGAGAAGGAGGGGGAAAAGTCTAGTGTGAGAAGCAGAAAAGATAGATGGAAGAAGGAAAAAAGCAGCACTAGGTTGCAGGACAGACGTGAAATGAGAAAAAAAAACCCAGCACTGAGAGCAGAACGGAGTGATAGATAATAAGAAAGCCTAGAGGGAACAGGCCAGAGGATTGTGGAGAAAGGCAAAGAGAAGAACAGAGAAAACAAGAAAGTGGGGAGGGAGTGGAACATAGAGCTGGAGCGAGAAAGGGAATATGGACAGGAGGTCCTACAAAGGGGAGGAGAAAAAATGGTCAGGGAGCAGGACAAAGGGATGGAAGAGGTAAAAAATAGCGATTGGCTGCAGGACAGAGATGGTGAGATTCAAATATGGAGCATGAAAGAATGACAGGGAGAGAAAAACTGACAGGAGGACAGGGTAATTATAACAGCAGGACAGCATTGGAGAGAAAAAACTGACTGTAATGGACAGTAAGAGAGAGAAATGTGGAGAAAGAATGAATATTGAGGAAGAGAAAAAGGAAAGAACAGCCAGCTAGCTGGCCAGGGGTATACAGTTAGGAAAGATGGGAGAGGGCATGATGTAGAGAATGAAAGAGAGAACAGCAAGGAAGCAGGGCAGAGGGATGGAGAGGGAAAGAAAAAAGAGCAACCAGGAGTCTGGGCAGAGATAGAGGAAGAAGCAGCAGGGACAGAGGAAAAGAGGCAGAAAGGACAACTGGGAGCAGGCCTGAGAAAGACCAGTTGGGATGGCCATATGTTGGAGATGGAGAAAAAAAAACAGGGATCATGAATATGACACTGAGAAATAGGAATACAGGCAGGCAATGGGACAAAGGGCTGTCGTGAGGAACAGCAGAATGGGAGGTGAGATGGAGCAACAGGCAAGAATAATGATAACGACAAAAAGGGAGCCACAGAGTTTGAGAAGCTGTATTTAAAAGAGAGGGATATTATGTGCCCTGTAGACAGACAGGGGATGAGAAAAATAATGGGCAAGGAGCAGCACAAAGGGTCAGAAAAAACAAGATGAACAAAAAAGGCAACCGAGATGATGAGGTACAGAACAAAAAAACCAAACTAGCAATAGTAAGCAGTTCACAGGGATAGGGAGAGGAAGAGAATAATGGAAGGTGAGAGACAGAAGAAGGCAGAGCATATGCAAGTACAGAGAAGAAAATAACTCCAGGGAACAGACCAGAGAAGGTGTAATTAAAAGAGACATATACAGATTGTGACAAAGAGATGGAAAAGGAAAACACAGGTGCAGGGCAGAGACACGTAGTTAGAAAGAAAAGGAAAAGGATACATAGCAGAAAAATAAAAGGAGTACAAGGAAGCCAGGAAAAAGAAAATGCATGAAAGCATAGGGAAATAGAGCAGACTAAAAGTTACAACTTAAAAATTGCGATACCAGGTCGCATTACTCATACAATAGATGAAATTATACTAAAAGAACACATACCATTATTTCAGTGTTGTTTTGAGTAAGGGTCTGGTTTTCCACTTGCTTTTTTCTTCTTATTGCAAACGTAAGGCAGATTAGATAATTTATTGCAGCTTCTCTGGGCCTATTTATCTCTTTGTGGGAGTTTGCCCCACCCCACTCCCAGGTGGTGGCCAAGGAGGCATGTGGGTATATAAGCCACAGGCCTCTCATCAGGAATTCATTCAGCTTTTGGTCTCCTTTGAGATCAGTGCTCTGCTGTTCTTTCAGCTTATTTAAGCTTTTTGGGTTTGGTTTTTTTTTTGCTTTATAATTTTTGAGAAGCAGAGGTGTAGAAGGTAAGAGTTTTGAGGTGAGCTGAGCCTAAGCAGCATGTGTAGTTCAAAGTAGGTTTCTTGTATGGGGGGAAGGGGTGCATGTTTTTGGGTCATTAGTTCTGTGTCAGGTGTTTTGGGGCAGCAAGATGTTTTAATAATCTACAAGTTTTTTTTCTTCTGTTTGCTTTGCTTGTAACTTCCAGGAATCACTGCGGACAACGTGTGCTTTTGGGTAGAAACTAAGCATGTGTCATCTTCTTTGTTTTTAGCAGGTGCCACACGCCACCTCCGAGGGGCAAAGCCGTGTGACAACATGTGGTCTGAGAAGGTGAGGAGGCTGTTGTATCAGCTAGTGCTGGAGAGCTAAGAGCAATACAGAAACTCAGTTGAGCATTTACACTTGGTTTTGCAGGGGCCGTTTGGGCTGCCTTTGGAACGGGAAGAACCTTTGAGGTGAGCCAGGTAGTAGGGAGAGGTAGCACAGGAATTATTTCTCCCAATCGCAACAGTAATTTTGTGTCTCTTGTTACCCTAGGTACCCCAGGAGATGATGGCTGCAGCGTTCGATGTTTGGATGGGCAAGGAGTAGAAGGCCATGGCAGTTTTTCCGTGAGGATGTGCCTTGTAGGAGATGTTGGCACAGAGCAGCGCAATTTTGACTTGTGAGCACGGCTTTTGATTTCTGTTTGGTTTTCTTGCAGGCCGTGCAGAGGAACCTGGTGGCTGCGGTGTCGTTCCCATTGGCTGTTGCCATTTGAGTGTTTCTGCCGGGGATGTATTCAGGTCCTCGGCCCTCTGAAAGCTAAGTGGAGGGACCAGGGCTTGCCTGGGGCTGGGAAGAGGTCTGTAGGTTGGGAGGGGCAGGAAGGGTTTCTAATATAGCAGAGAGGGCTTTGTGGGAATTGTCCCCTTTGGGCAGGTCAAGGCAAAGGGGGTTACTTCTCGACGCAACGCTAGCACCTGCCGGGCAGGGCAGTTCCAGCCTGTGTCTGTGTCATTGCGTGGTTTATGTTGTCTGTGTGCTTTGTCTCGGACCTTTCTTGGGTCTCGATCTCCTCTTTGCTATCGAGGCAAGCAGTACGCGCCTCGGGCTCCATCTCTATAGTCTCAAATGCCTGTACCCATCTCACAGTGCTACTGTGGCACTGCTTTTCTTGCACGGCAATCTTAAAAGCGTGGATCAACCACATCTCTTGGAAGATTCTCTTCATTCATCATTTGTGGCGGCATCGCGGCCCATGTCAGCATCCCTGAAGATCAGTCATCTGTTTACTTGGATCCCTGTTCTGGGATTTTTTTTTCCGTGCACCCACGAAGTGTTTAGGCCTTTAAGTGGGGCTTCTTGCACGCGCATCCTCCCAGTTGCGGCCACATCTCTTTGTAACGGGCCAGGGTCTTGCACTGTTCCGGGGCTGCCAGAGATTCTCTTCCGCAGCCCTGTGGTCCTTCCTGCCCGATGGCGTCTCTTGTCTGGGAATCATTCTTATGGCGTTTCTTTTGCCTCCGGATCTCGTGTCATTGATCTTGTGTGTGGTGTCGGTCCATGCGTGTTTGTGTGTTGTTGGAGTTGCTCTGCCCGTGGCACCGAAGTCTTAGGGCAGGCTAGAAGACTAACCGTAAGGTTCTATCATTAATACGTGTATATGCTTAGGCTTTGAAGGCCAGGGCCGTACGGTCCCTTACCGAATGCGTAGCCGTCTACGCAGCAGATGAGGGAGAGAGATTTCCCTGGGGTTTGCAGCCACAGAGGGGACGAGCACGTCTTCCCGGGAGAAGCCGGTGGAGCGGTAGCAGAGCAGTTTGCATTCCAAGGGTGGGGTAGGTGTGGGGCTTAACCTTTTATTATAGCGGGGTTTGCCTCTTTTTGTGCCTGGCTGTAGTGTTAAATAGGGATGGCATTCATAAATGGAATCGAGATGTCTGGAATTGCTAAGGCATCGCGTGTCATCGGGATGACTTGTGTGATCTTTTTTCTTCAGGTGCAGAGGGACGAGCTGCGTACCAAAGGCTGGCGATGGAGAGGCAAGAAGAGCGCAACAGCAAGGTGGGTTGATGTTGTTGTCTGTAGGAATGTGTGACCGGTGTCTACATGACTAGATAATGGGTACATATTTTTCACTTTCAAGGCGCCGAGCAAGAAGCACAGCGGAATGCCGGTGCCAGCGCCAACTCGAGCAAGGAGGGCAATGGTGAGTTACCTGAAGCAGTGGTAATTAGTTCAGGTGATGAGTTATCGGCGAAGATAAAAGCACCCATTTGCTTTCTGTATTGCAGGCGGTGTGCAAGCCTCAGCGTGAGACGATGGAGGCCAAGCGGGCGAGAAGTTAAGGTAATGGAGGGTGAAATAGGAATCGGTGCAGGCAACGTGTGCTTTTGGGTAGAATCTGAGCACGTGTCGTCTTCTTTGTGTTTTGCAGGTGCCGCACGCAGCCTCAGAGGGGCAAAGCCACGTGACAACATGCGGTCCGAGAAGGTGAGGAAGGTCTTGTTTGAGCCGATGCCCAAGAGCGATACAGCATCTCAGTTGAGCATTTACATTTGGTTTTGCAGGTGTCGTTTGGGCCACCTTTGGACCGGGAAGAGCCTTTGAGGTGAGCCGGGCAGTAGGGAGAGGGAGCACGAGAACCGATTTCTCAGAATCGCAACAGTAATTTTGCATCTCCTGTTACCTTAGGTGCCCCAGGAGACGACAGCTGCAGCGTTGGATGTTTGAATGGGCAAGGAGCAGGCGAGTAGAAGGTCGTGGCAGTTTTGCCGTGAGGATGTGCCTTGTGGAAGACGTTGGCACGCGGCAGCGCAACTTTGACTTGTAAGCACAGCTTTTGATTTGTGTTTTGTTTTCTTGCAGGCCGTGCAGAGGAACCTGGTGACTGTGGTGTCGTACCCGTCGGCCGTTGCCATTTGAGTGTTTATGCCAGGGACGTCTTCAGGTCCTCGGCCCTCTGAAAGCTAAGTGGAGGGACTGGGGCTGGGAAGAGGGCCGTAGGTTGGGAGGGGCGGGGAGGGTCTCTAGCATAGATGAGAGGGCTGTGTGGGAATTGTCCCCTTTGGGCGGGTCAAGGCAGAGGGGGTTACTTCTCGACGCAACGGTAGCACCTGCCGGGCAGGGCAGTTCCAACCCGTGTCTGTGTCATTGCGTGGTTTATGTTGTTTGTGTACTTTGTCTCGGACCTTTCTTGGGTCTCGATCTCCTCTTTGCTATCGAGGCAAGCAGTATGCGCCTCGGGCTCCATCTCTATAGTCTCAAATGCCCGTACCCATCTCACAGTGCTACTGTGGCACTGCTTTTCTTGCACGGCAATCTTCGAAGCGTGGATCGACCTCATCTCTTGGAAGATTCTCTTCATTCATCATTTGCGGTGGCATCGTGGCCCACGTCAGCATCCCTGAAGATCGGTCATCCGTTTTCTTGGATCCCTGTTCTGGGATTTTTTTTCCGTGCACCCACGAAGTCTTTAGGCCTTTAAGTGGGGCTTCTTGCACGCGCATCCTCCCAGTTGCGGCCACATCTCTTTGTAACGGGCCAGGGTCTTGCACTGTTCCGGGGCTGCCAGAGATTCTGCTTCGCAGCCCCGTGGTCCTTCCTGTCCGATGGCGTCTCTTGCCTGGGAGTCATTCTTCTTATGGCGTTTCTTTTGCCTCCGGATCTCGCGTCATTGGTCTCGTGTGCGGTGTCGGTCCGTGCGTGTTTGCGTGTGGTTGGAGTTGCTCTGCCCGTGGCACTGAAGTCTTAGGACGGGCTAGAAGAGTAACCGTGAGGTTCTATGATTGATACGTGTGTATGCTTAGGCTTTGAAGGCCAGGGCCGTGCGGTCCATTACCGAACACGTAGCCATCTACGCAGCAGACGAGGGAGAGTGATTTCCCCGGGGTTTGCAGCCGCAGAGGGGACGAGCACCTCTTCCCGGGAGAAGCCGCTGGAGCGGTCGTAGAGCAGTTTGAATTCCGAGGGTGGGGTAGGTGTGGGGCTTAACCTTTTATTGAAGCGGGGTTTGCCTCTTTTTGTGCCTGGCTGTAGTGTTCAATAGGGATGATAGTCATAAATGGAATCGAGATGTCTGGAATTGCTAAGGCATCGCGTGTCATCAGGATGACTTCTGTCATCTTTTTTTCTTTAGGTGCAGAGGGACCAGCTGCGCACCGAATGCTGGCGATGGAGTGGCAAGGAGAGCGCAACAGCAAGGTGGGTTGGCCTTGTTGTCTGTAGGAATGTGTGACCGGTGTCTCCATGACTAGCTAATGGGAACATATTTTTCACTTTGAAGGCTCCGAGCAAGTATCAGTACGGAATGCTGGTGCCGGCGCCAACTTTAACAAGGAGAACAATGGTGAGTTACCTGAAGCAGCGGTTATTAGTTCAGGTGCTGAGTTATCGGCGAAGATAAAAGCACCTGTTTGCTTTCTGTATTGCAGACGCTGTGCAAGCCTCAGCGTGAGACGACGGAGGCCGAGCGGGCGAGAAGTCAAGGTAACGGAGGGCGAAATAGGAATCGGTGCGGGCAAGGTGTGCTTTGGGTAGAAGCTGAGCACGTGTCGTCTTTGTGTTTTGCAGGTGCCGCACGCAGCCTCAGAGGAGGAAAGCCACGTGGCAACATGCGGTCCGAGAAGGTGAGGAGGCTGTTGTTTGAGCCGATGCCTAAGAGCGATACAGCAACTCAGTTGAGCATTTACATTTGGTTTTGCAGGTGTCGTTTGGGCCACCTTTGGACCGGGAAGAGCCTTTGAGGTGAGCCGGGCATTAAGGAGAGGGAGCACGGAAACCAATTTCTCGCAATCGCAACAGTAATTTTGCGTCTCCCATTACCTTAGGTGCCCCAGGAGACGACGGCTGCAGCGTTGGATGTTTGGACGAGCAAAGAGCAGGCGAGTAGAAGGCCGTGGCAGTTCTGCTGCGAGGATGTGCCTTGTGGAAGACGTTGGCACGCAGCAGCGCAACTTTGACTTGTGAGCACAGCTTTTGATTTGTGTTTGGTTTTCTTGCAGGCCGTGCGGAGGAACCGGGTGACTGCGGGGTCGTTCCCGTCGGCCGTTGCCATTTGAGTGTTTCTGCCGGGGACGTCTTCAGGACCTCGGCCCTCTGAAAGCTAAGTGGAGGGACCAGGGCCGGTCTGGGGCTGGGAAGAGGGCCGTAGGTTGGGAGGGGCGGGGAGGGTCTCTAGCATAGAGGAGAGGGCTGTGTGGGAATTGTTCCCTTTGGGCAGGTCATGGCAGAATAGATTACTTCTCGATGCGACGCTAGCAGCTGCCGGGCAGGGCAGTTCCAACCCGTGTCTGTGTCATTGCGTGGTTTATGTTGTCTGTGTGCTTTGTCTCGGACCTTTCTTGGGTCTCGATCTCCTCTTTGCTATCGAGGCAAGCAGTACGCGCCTCGGGCTCCATCTCTATAGTCTCAAATGCCCGTACCCATCTCACAGTGCTATTGTGGCACTGCTTTTCTTGCACGGCAATCTTCGAAGCGTGGATCGACCTCATCTCTTGGAAGATTCTCTTCATTCATCATTTGCGGTGGCATCGCGGCCCACGTCAGCATCCCTGAAGATCGGTCATCCGTTTTCTTGGATCCCTGTTCTGGGATTTTTTTTCCGTGCACCCACGAAGTCTTTAGGCCTTTAAGTGGGGCTTCTTGCACGCGCATCCTCCCAGTTGCGGCCACATCTCTTTGTAACGGGCCAGGGTCTTGCACTGTTCCGGGGCTGCCAGAGATTCTGCTTCGCAGCCCCGTGGTCCTTCCTGCCCGATGGCGTCTCTTGCCTGGGAGTCATTCTTCTTATGGCGTTTCTTTTGCCTCCGGATCTCGCGACATTGATCTCGTGTGCGGTGTTGGTCCGTGCGTGTTTGCGTGTGGTTGGAGTTGCCCTGCCCGTGGCACTGAAGTCTTAGGACGGGCTAGAAGAGTAACCGTGAGGTTCTATGATTGATACGTGTGTATGCTTAGGCTTTGAAGGCCAGGGCCGTACGGTCCGTTACCGAACACGTAGCCGTCTACGCAGCAGACGAGGGAGAGTGATCTCCCCGGGGTTCGCAGCCACAGAGGGGACAAGTACGTCTTCCCGGGAGAAGCCTCTGGAACGGTCGTAGAGCAGTTTGAATTCCGAGGGTGGGGTAGGTGTGGGGCTTAACCTTTTATTGAAGCGGGGTTTGCCTCTTTTTGTGCCTGGCTGTAGTGTTCAATAGGGATGATAGTCATAAATGGAATCGAGATGTCTGGAATTGCTAAGGCATCGCGTGTCATCAGGATGACTTCTGTCATCTTTTTTCTTTAGGTGCAGAGGGACCAGCTGCGCACCGAATGCTGGCGATGGAGTGGCGAGGAGAGCGCAACAGCAAGGTGGGTTGGCCTTGTTGTCTGTAGGAATGTGTGACCGGTGTCTCCATGACTAGCTAATGGGAACATATTTTTCACTTTGAAGGCTCCGAGCAAGTAGCAGTGTGGAATGCAGGTGCCGGCACCAATTCGAACAAGGAGAGCAATGGTGAGTTACCTGAAGCAGCGGTTATTAGTTCAGGTGCTGAGTTATCGGCAAAGATAAAAGCACCTGTTTGCTTTCTGTATTGCAGGCACTGTGCAAGCCTCAGTGTGTCAGCGTGAGACGACGGAGGCCGAGCGGGCGAGAAGTCAAGGTAACGGAGGGCGAAATAGGAATCGGTGCGGACAACGTGTGCTTTTGGGTAGAAGCTGAGCACGTGTCGTCTTCTTTATGTTTTGCAGGTGCCGCACACAGCCTCAGAGGAGGAAAGCCACGTGGCAACATGCGGTCCGAGAAGGTGAGGAGGCTGTTGTTTGAGCCGATGCCTAAGAGCGATACAGCAACTCACTTGAGCATTTACATTTGGTTTTGCAGGTGCCGTTTGGGCCACCTTTGGACCGGGAAGAGCCTTTGAGGTGAGCCGGGTATTAGGGAGAGGGAGCACGGGAACCGATTTCTCAGAATCGCAACAGTAATTTTGCGTTTCCTGTTACCTTAGGTGCCCCAGGAGACGATGGCCGCAGCGTTGGATGTTTGGAAGGGCAAGGAGCAGGCGAGTAGAAGGCCGTGGCAGTTCTGCTGCGAGGATGTGCCTTGTGGAAGACGTTGGCACGCAGCAGCGCAACTTTGACTTGTGAGCACAGCTTTTGATTTGCGTTTGGTTTTCTTGCAGGCCGTGCGGAGGAACCGGGTGACTGCGGGGTCGTTCCCGTCGGCCGTTGCCGTTTGAGTGTTTCTGCCGGGGACGTCTTCAGGACCTCGGCCCTCTGAAAGCTAAGTGGAGGGACCAGGGCCGGTCTGGGGCTGGGAAGAGGGCCGTAGGTTGGGAGGGGCGGGGAGGGTCTCTAGCATAGAGGAGAGGGCTGTGTGGGAATTGTTCCCTTTGGGCAGGTCATGGCAGAATAGATTACTTCTCGATGCGACGCTAGCAGCTGCCAGGCAGGGCAGTTCCAACCCGTGTCTGTGTCATTGCGTGGTTTATGTTGTCTGTGTACTTTGTCTCGGACCTTTCTTGGGTCTCGATCTCTTCTTTGCTATTGAGGCAAGCAGTACGCGCCTCGGGCTCCATCTCTATAGTCTCAAATGCCCGTACCCATCACACAGTGCTACTGTGGCACTGCTTTTCTTGCACGGCAATCTTCAAAGCGTGGATCGACCTCATCTCTTGGAAGATTCTCTTCATTCATCATTTGCGGCGGCATCGCGGCCCACATCAGCATCCCTGAAGATCGGTCATCCGTTTTCTTGGATCCCTGTTCTGGGAGTCTTTTTCCGTGCACCCACGAAGTGTTTAGGCCTTTAAGTGGGGCTTCTTGCACGCGCATCCTCCCAGTTGCGGCCACATCTCTTTGTAACGGGCCAGGGTCTTGCACTCTTCCGGGGTTGCCAGAGATTCTGCTTCGCATCCCTGAAGATCGGTCATCCGTTTTCTTGGATCCCTGTTCTTGGTCTTCTTACATACATCGTCTAAGTCTTTAGGCCTTTAATTGGGGAATCTTGCACATGCATCCTCCCAGTTCCGGCCACATGTCTTTGCCATGGTTCATGGTCATACTGTCTTCCAAGGGCTGCTGCTTCTTTCTCGCAGCTGCCATGGTCTTCCTGCCCAGTGGCATGTCTGTCCTGGTTGTTGTTCTTCCAAAGCTTTTTCTTATGTGGATATAGTGTCATTTGTTTCGGTTGCAGTGTTGGTGTATGTGTCGTTGGAGCTGCTTTGCTCAAGGCATAGAAGTGATAGTGTCAGCCATAATGAATAGAGTAAGGTTCTAAGTTTGATACTTTGACAAGCCCAGGTTGTGTAGGCACAGTCTGTAAGGTTCATGGCAGAATAAACAGTCCCCCACGCACCAAGCTTTGGGAGTAATTGCCTTAAGGTTACATGGGCACAGAGTATGAGCAATGGTGACTGATTAACTGCTGGAGTGAACGGGGACTTTTGAATCTCAAAAGTCCCTGAGTATCACTGTGACCTGTTTGATGTTGTGTTTTTTTCAGATGCAGAGGGGAAACCTGTGTGCTGAGGGATGATGATGTAAGCTGAATGAACATCTCGTGCCTGTGGGCTCACCGCTGAGCATTTTACATCATGCCAGTCAGCAAGCGAGCATGTTATGCCATGGCGAGCCACGTTACGTAAAGCCCTGTTACACCAAGTTATGCCATGGCGAGCCACGTTACGTAAAGCCCTGTTACACCAAGTTATGCCATGGCGAGCCACGTTACGTAAAGCCCTGTTACGCCAAGTTATGCCATGGCGAGCCACGTTACGTAAAGCCCTGTTACACCAAGTTATGCCATGGCGAGCCACGTTATACTATGTTATGGTATGCCAAGTTATGTAATGTAAAGATGTGTCCTGTAACGCCACGCCATGCCAAGTTATGTTATGTAGGGTGCTGTGCTGTACCATGTTATGTTATGCTATGCTATGCAATGTTATGCCGTGTCATGCCAAGTTATGCTTTGTGCTGTTGTGTTAAGTTATGCAGTGCCACGTCAACTTATGCTCTGCTATGTTGTGTAAAGTTATGCCGTGTGGTGCCATGCCAACTTATGCTATGCTATATTATGTTTTGTAGTGAAAAGTTATATTGTGCCACACCAACTTATGCTATGCTATGGTATATTACATTGTGTAGTGTAAAGTTATGCCGTGCTGTGCCACGCCACGTGAACTTACGCTATGATATCTTATGTTGTATAGTGTAAAGTTATGCCGTACCGTGCCACGTGACTTTACGCTATGATATCTTATGTTGTGTAGTGTAAAGTTATGCTGTGCCATGCCAACCTATGCTATGCTATCTTATGTTGTGTAGTGTAAAGTTATGCCATGCCACGCCAACTTATGCTAAGCTATGTAAAGTTACGCAGTGCCCTGCCACGACGACTTAAGCTATGCTATGCTATGTAAAGTTATGCCGTGCCGTGCCACGCCAACTTATCCTATGTTATGCTATGCTATGTAAAGTTATGCCGTGCCGTGCCACGCCAACTTAAGCTATGCTATGCTATGCTATGTAAAGTTATGCCGTGCCACGCCAACTTAAGCTCTGTTATGCTATGCTATGTAAAGTTATGCCGTGCCGTGCCACGCCAACTTAAGCTCTGTTATGCTATGCTATGTAAAGTTATGCCGTGCCGTGCCACGCCAACTTAAGCTATGTTATGCTATGTAAAGTTATGCCGTGCCGTGCCACGCCAACTTATGCTATGCTATGCTATGTAAAGTTATGCCGTGCCGTGCCACGCCAACTTAAGCTATGCTATGCTATGTAAAGTTATGCCGTGCCGTGCCACGCCAACTTAAGCTATGCTATGCTATCTAAAGTTATGCCGTGCCGTGCCACGCCAACTTAAGCTATGCTATGCTATCTAAAGTTATGCCGTGCCGTGCCACGCCAACTTAAGCTATGCTATGCTCTGCTATGCTATGCTATGTAAAGTTATGCCGTGCCGTGCCACGCCGACCTATGCTCTGCTATGCTATGATATGTAAAGTTATGCCGTGCCGTGCCACGCCGACCTATGCTCTGCTATGCTATGCTATGTAAAGTTATGCCGTGCCGTGCCACGCCGACCTATGCTCTGCTCTGCTATGCTATGCTATGTAAAGTTATGCCGTGCCGTGCCACGCCGACCTATGCTCTGCTATGCTATGTAAAGTTATGCCGTGCCGTGCCACGCCGACCTATGCTCTGCTATGCTATGTAAAGTTATGCCGTGCCGTGCCACGCCGACCTATGCTCTGCTATGCTATGCTATGTAAAGTTATGCCGTGCCGTGCCACGCCGACCTATGCTCTGCTATGCTATGCTATGTAAAGTTATGCCGTGCTGTGCTATGCTATGCTATTCTATGCTATGTAAAGTTATGCCGTGCTATGCCGTGCTATGCTGTGCTATGCTATGTAAAGTTATGCTGTGCTATGCTATGCTATGCTATGTAAAGTTATGCTGTGCTATGCTGTGCTATGCTATGCTATGCTATGTAAAGTTATGCTGTGCTATGCTACGGTATGTAAAGTTATGCGGTGCTATGCTGTGCTATGGTATGCTATGTAAAGTTATGCGGTGCTATGCTGTGCTATGCTATGCTATGTAAAGTTATGCGGTGCTATGCTGTGCTATGCTATGCTATGTAAAGTTATGCTGTGCTGTGCTATGCTATGCTATGTAAAGTTATGCTGTGCTGTGCTGTGCTATGCTATGCTATGTAAAGTTATGCTGTGCTGTGCTGTGCTATGCTATGCTATGTAAAGTTATGCTGTGCTGTGCTATGCTATGTAAAGTTGTGCTGTGCTGTGCTATGCTATGCTATGCTATGCTATGTAAAGTTGTGCTGTGCTGTCCTATGCTATGCTATGTATAGTTATGCTGTGCTGTGCTGTCCTATGCTATGTAAAGTTATGCTGTGCTGTGCTGTCCTATGCTATGTAAAGTTATGCTGTGCTGTGCTGTCCTATGCTATGTAAAGTTATGCTGTGCTGTGCTGTCCTATGCTATGTAAAGTTGTGCTGTCCTATGCTATGTAAAGTTGTGCTGTGCTGTGCTATGCTATGTAAAGTTATGCTGTGCTGTGCTGTGCTGTGCTATGTAAAGTTGTGCTGTGCTGTGCTGTGCTGTGCTATGTAAAGTTGTGCTGTGCTGTGCTGTGCTGTGCTATGTAAAGTTGTGCTGTGCTGTGCTGTGCTGTGCTGTGCTATGTAAAGTTGTGCTGTGCCACGCTATGCTATGTAAAGTTGTGCCGTGCTGTGCCACGCTATGCTATGTAAAGTTGTGCCGTGCTGTGCCACGCTATGCTATGCAATTGGCTTTGACATTGTATGCAGAATGCTTTGCTTTTCAGGCTACTATCACCACCACATTAGAATAAAAAAACCCCAGCCGGGGGATTTTTTTTTTTCCCCCGGCTGGGTTTTTTTTTCCCCGGTCCCGGCCGGTCTGCGAGGCGACGTTCATCGCCAAGGTTTGGGCGCAGGCCGTAGGCGGGGCCGGGGTTTTCGCAGGCAGGGCCAATTTTTGAGGTCCCCGGGAACGCCGTTCCCGAGGAGCCCTAGAGGTCGGATGTGCGGGGCGGTTTTGGCGGGCGGGTTGAGCGTGAGGGGTGGTTTTGGGTCGGGGTTGCGGTTGGGTTTAGCTGTAGCTTTTGACATTGTATGCAGAATGCTTTGCTTTTCAGGCTACTATCACCACCACATTAGAATAAAAAAACCCCAGCCGGGGGATTTTTTTTTTTCCCCCGGCTGGGTTTTTTTTTCCCCGGTCCCGGCCGGTCTGCGAGGCGACGTTCATCGCCAAGGTTTGGGCGCAGGCCGTAGCCGGGGCCGGGGTTTTCGCAGGCAGGGCCAATTTTTGAGGTCCCCGGGAACGCCGTTCCCGAGGAGCCCTAGAGGTCGGGTGTGAGGGGCGGTTTTGGCGGGCGGGTTGAGCGTGAGGGGTGGTTTTGGGTCGGGGTTGCGGTTGGGTTTAGCTGTAGCTTTTGACATTGTAAGCAGAATGCTTTGCTTTTCAGGCTACTATCACCACCACATTAGAATAAAAAAACCCCAGCCGGGGGATTTTTTTTTTTCCCCCGGCTGGGTTTTTTTTTCCCCGGTCCCGGCCGGTCTGCGAGGCGACGTTCATCGCCAAGGTTTGGGCGCAGGCCGTAGGCGGGGCCGGGGTTTTCGCAGGCAGGGCCAATTTTTGAGGTCCCCGGGAACGCCGTTCCCGAGGAGCCCTAGAGGTCGGGTGTGAGGGGCGGTTTTGGCGGGCGGGTTGAGCGTGAGGGGTGGTTTTGGGTCGGGGTTGCGGTTGGGTTTAGCTGTAGCTTTTGACATTGTAAGCAGAATGCTTTGCTTTTCAGGCTACTATCACCACCACATTAGAATAAAAAAACCCCAGCCGGGGGATTTTTTTTTTTTCCCCCGGCTGGGTTTTTTTTTCCCCGGTCCCGGCCGGTCTGCGAGGCGACGTTCATCGCCAAGGTTTGGGCGCAGGCCGTAGGCGGGGCCGGGGTTTTCGCAGGCAGGGCCAATTTTTGAGGTCCCCGGGAACGCCGTTCCCGAGGAGCCCTAGAGGTCGGGTGTGAGGGGCGGTTTTGGCGGGCGGGTTGAGCGTGAGGGGTGGTTTTGGGTCGGGGTTGCGGTTGGGTTTAGCTGTAGCTTTTGACATTGTAAGCAGAATGCTTTGCTTTTCAGGCTACTATCACCACCACATTAGAATAAAAAAACCCCAGCCGGGGGATTTTTTTTTTTTCCCCCGGCTGGGTTTTTTTTTCCCCGGTCCCGGCCGGTCTGCGAGGCGACGTTCATCGCCAAGGTTTGGGCGCAGGCCGTAGCCGGGGCCGGGGTTTTCGCAGGCAGGGCCAATTTTTGAGGTCCCCGGGAACGCCGTTCCCGAGGAGCCCTAGAGGTCGGGTGTGAGGGGCGGTTTTGGCGGGCGGGTTGAGCGTGAGGGGTGGTTTTGGGTCGGGGTTGCGGTTGGGTTTAGCTGTAGCTTTTGACATTGTAAGCAGAATGCTTTGCTTTTCAGGCTACTATCACCACCACATTAGAATAAAAAAACCCCAGCCGGGGGATTTTTTTTTTTTCCCCCGGCTGGGTTTTTTTTTCCCCGGTCCCGGCCGGTCTGCGAGGCGACGTTCATCGCCAAGGTTTGGGCGCAGGCCGTAGGCGGGGCCGGGGTTTTCGCAGGCAGGGCCAATTTTTGAGGTCCCCGGGAACGCCGTTCCCGAGGAGCCCTAGAGGTCGGGTGTGAGGGGCGGTTTTGGCGGGCGGGTTGAGCGTGAGGGGTGGTTTTGGGTCGGGGTTGCGGTTGGGTTTAGCTGTAGCTTTTGACATTGTAAGCAGAATGCTTTGCTTTTCAGGCTACTATCACCACCACATTAGAATAAAAAAACCCCAGCCGGGGGATTTTTTTTTTTTCCCCCGGCTGGGTTTTTTTTTCCCCGGTCCCGGCCGGTCTGTGAGGCGACGTTCATCGCCAAGGTTTGGGAGCAGGCCGAAGCCGGGGCCGGGGTTTTCGCAGGCAGGGCTAATTTTTGAGGTCCCCGGGAGTACCGTTCCAGGGGAGTGCTAGCATACTGTTCAGTGGAAATGAAAATGTTGGTGTTGTAAATGTGTATTGGCTGTAAATATTTAGATTTGGGGAAAAGCAAGTAGTAATACATTAAGAGGGTGATGCAGTAGTAATGATTACCCTGGCTGTAAGAACAGAAGAAATTGCTGATACAGTTATCTCTATGAAGATCTGCAGGAAAAGGAAAACACAGGAAAACCAAGTTTTAAATATCTGTATATAGGTTTTTTTTTACAGGTTTTGCATGCTCTGACTGGAGGTGACCACGGGTTGGCGATGTTGAGCCGTGTTTCCGGACTGCAAGAATTGCCATGGAGTTCTGCGTGGGGACAGCCAGAATCAATGATGTTGATATCGGATCAGAGACTGCCAGTGAAGTTGCTCAAAGTCAGTGGTATTAAGTTCTTCAGTTTTGCTACTGTTGTCCTTCAAAGGATCCTGTAATGAAGTTTAGGGGGTAGAAGGTTACCGTAATGTTTCTATTGTATGGAATGTAAGTGCTATAAGGGATACATCTGTTCCTTTGCCAAGGAGACTAAATAAAGAATTGCATAATAAAGAAAAAACAATAAATCCTCAAAAGCACAGGATTTTGATTTAGTTTGAATAAAGTTTACTTTGCTGTGTGGTGTGGTGTTATTGAATAAAGTTTACTTTGCTGTGTGGTGTGGTGTTATTGAATAAAGTTTACTTTGCTGTGTGGTGTGGTGTTATTGAATAAAGTTTACTTTGCTGTGTGGTGTGGTGTTATTCTTCCATATTTGGAGTTGTTACTTTAATATCTAATATCTTTTTCTTTCTTATTATTTTTTCCTTTTTCTTTCTTATTATTTTTTCCTTTTTCTTTCTTATTATTTTTTCCTTTTTCTTTCTTATTATTTTTTCCTTTTTCTTTCTTATTATTTTTTCCTTTTTCTTTCTTATTATTTTTTCCTTTTTCTTTCTTATTATTTTTTCCTTTTTCTTTCTTATTATTTTTTCCTTTTTCTTTCTTATTATTTTTTCCTTTTTCTTTCTTATTATTTTTTCCTTTTTCTTTCTTATTATTTTTTCCTTTTTCTTTCTTATTATTTTTTCCTTTTTCTTTCTTATTATTTTTTCCTTTTTCTTTCTTATTATTTTTTCCTTTTTCTTTCTTATTATTTTTTCCTTTTTCTTTCTTATTATTTTTTCCTTTTTCTTTCTTATTATTTTTTCCTTTTTCTTTCTTATTATTTTTTCCTTTTTCTTTCTTATTATTTTTTCCTTTTTCTTTCTTATTATTTTTTCCTTTTTCTTTCTTATTATTTTTTCCTTTTTCTTTCTTATTATTTTTTCCTTTTTCTTTCTTATTATTTTTTCCTTTTTCTTTCTTATTATTTTTTCCTTTTTCTTTCTTATTATTTTTTCCTTTTTCTTTCTTATTATTTTTTCCTTTTTCTTTCTTATTATTTTTTCCTTTTTCTTTCTTATTATTTTTTCCTTTTTCTTTCTTATTATTTTTTCCTTTTTCTTTCTTATTATTTTTTCCTTTTTCTTTCTTATTATTTTTTCCTTTTTCTTTCTTATTATTTTTTCCTTTTTCTTTCTTATTATTTTTTCCTTTTTCTTTCTTATTATTTTTTCCTTTTTCTTTCTTATTATTTTTTCCTTTTTCTTTCTTATTATTTTTTCCTTTTTCTTTCTTATTATTTTTTCCTTTTTCTTTCTTATTATTTTTTCCTTTTTCTTTCTTATTATTTTTTCCTTTTTCTTTCTTATTATTTTTTCCTTTTTCTTTCTTATTATTTTTTCCTTTTTCTTTCTTATTATTTTTTCCTTTTTCTTTCTTATTATTTTTTCCTTTTTCTTTCTTATTATTTTTTCCTTTTTCTTTCT
>JAUMJL010002777.1:0-14017 GCA_033558185.1 Dromococcyx pavoninus
GGACACGGGGGGGGCATCGGTGAGGGGGGGGCACGGGGGGCATCGGTGAGGGGGGGCACGGGGGAGGTGGGGGAGATGGGGGAGATGGGGACATGGGGGGGCGTTGGGGGGGGACACGGGGGGGGCATCAGTGAGGGGGGGGCACGGGGGGGCATTGGTGAGGGGGGGGCACGGGGGAGATGGGGACATGGGGGGGAGATGGGGACACGGGGGGACATGGGGGTCATCGGTGAGGGGGGGGACATGGGGGACATTGGTGAGGGGGGGGACACGGGGGGAGATGGGGGGAGATGGGGACACAGGAGGGAGATGGGGACATGGGGGGGGGCAGTGGTGAGGGGGGGACACGGGGGGCATCAGTGAGGGGGGGACACGGGGGGGCATCGGTGAGGGGGGGGCATGGGGGAGATGGGGGACATGGGGGGGCATTGGTGAGGGGGGGGGCACGGGGGGGGCATCAGTGAGGGGGGGGCACGGGGGGGCAGCAGTGAGGGGGGGGCACGGGGGAGGTGGGGGGAGATGGGGGGAGATGGGGACATGGGGGGACATCGGTGAGGGGGGGACACGGGGGAGGTGGGGACACAGGGGGGCATCAGTGAGGGGGGGGGACAGGGGGGGACACGGGGTGGCATCGGGGATGCAGCTGGGCCGGTGGGAAGGGGGCTTTGGGGGGGTTACTGGGGACACGGGGAAAGGGACCCCAGGGAGGGGACAGAGAGCTCAGGGTGGGGACAGGGACCCCAGGGAGGGGACAGAGAGCTCAGGGAGGGGACAGAGACCCCAGGGAGGGGACAGGAACCCCAGGGTGGGGATAGGACCCCTAGGGAGGGGACAGGAACCCCAGGGTGGGGACAGGGACCCAGGGAGGGGACAGGGACCCCAGGGTGGGGACAGGGACCCCAGGATGGGGACAGAGACCCCAGGGTGGGGACAGAGAGCTCAGGGTGGGGACAGGGACCCCAGGGTGGGGACAGAGACCCCAGGGTGGGGACAGAGACCCCAGGGAGTGGACAGGGACCCAGGGTGGGGACAGGGACCCCAGGGTGGGGACAGAGACCCCAGGGTGGGGACAGGGACCCCAGGGAGGGGACAGGGACCCCAGGGAGGGGACAGGGACCCAGCGTGGGGACAGAGACCCCAGGGTGGGGACAGGGACCCCAGGGAGGGGACAGAGACCCCAGGGAGGGGACAGGGACCCCAGGGAGGGGACAGAGAGCTCAGGGAGGGGACAGAGACCCCAGGGTGGGGACAGGGACCCCAGGGTGGGGACAGAGAGCTCAGGGTGGGGACAGGGACCCCAGGGAGGGGACAGAGACCCCAGGGAGGGGACAGGGACCCCAGGGAGGGGACAGAGCTCAGGGAGGTGACAAGGACCCCAGGGTGGGGACAGGACCCCAGGGTGGGGACAGGACCCCAGGGTGGGGACAGAGAGCTCAGGGAGGGTTCAGGGACCCCAGGGTGGGGACAGGGACCCAGGGAGGGGACAGGACCCCAGGGTGGGGACAGGGACCCCAGGGAGGGGACAGAGAGCTCAGGGAGGGTTCAGGGACCCCAGGGTGGGGACAGGGACCCCAGGGTGGGGACAGAGACCCCAGGGAGGGGACAGGGACCCCAGGGAGGGGACAGAGAGCTCAGGGAGGGGACAGGGACCCCAGGGAGGGGACAGGGACCCCAGGATGGGGACAGGGACCCCAGGGAGGGGACAGAGAGCTCAGGGAGGGGACAGGGACCCCAGGGTGGGGACAGGGACCCCAGGGAGGGGACAGAGACCCCAGGGAGGGGACAGGGACCCCAGGGTGGGGACAGGGACCCAGGGAGGGGACAGAGACCCCAGGGTGGGGACAGAGACCCCAGGGTGGGGACAGGGACCCCAGGGAGGGGACAGAGACCCAGGGAGGGGACAGAGACCCCAGGGTGGGGACAGAGACCCCAGGGTGGGGACAGGGACCCCAGGGAGGGGACAGAGACCCCAGGGTGGGGACAGGGACCCCAGGGTGGGGACAGGGACCCAGGGAGGTGACAAGGACCCCAGGGAGGGGACAGGACCCCAGGGAGGGGACAGAGACCCCAGGGAGGGGACAGAGACCCCAGGGAGGGGACAGAGACCCCAGGGTGGGGACAGAGAGCTCAGGGTGGGGACAGGGACCCCAGGGAGGGGACAGAGACCCCAGGGTGGGGACAGGGACCCCAGGGTGGGGACAGGGACCCCAGGGAGGGGACAGGACCCCAGGATGGGGACAGGGACCCCAGGGTGGAGACAGAGACCCCAGGGAGTGGACAGAGACCCCAGGGAGGGGACAGAGACCCCAGGGAGGGGACAGAGACCCCAGGGTGGGGACAGAGAGCTCAGGGAGGGGACAGGACCCCAGGGAGGGGACAGAGACCCCAGGGAGGGGACAGAGACCCCAGGGTGGGGACAGAGAGCTCAGGGAGGGGACAGGACCCCAGGGAGGGGACAGAGACCCCAGGGAGGGGACAGAGACCCCAGGGTGGGGACAGAGAGCTCAGGGAGGGGACAGGGACCCCAGGGTGGGGACAGAGAGCTCAGGGTGGGGACAGGGACCCCAGGGAGGGGACAGAGACCCCAGGGTGGGGACAGGGACCCCAGGGAGGGGACAGGACCCCAGGATGGGGACAGGGACCCCAGGGTGGAGACAGAGACCCCAGGGAGGGGACAGGGACCCCAGGGAGGGGACAGAGAGCTCAGGGAGGGGACAGAGACCCCAGGGAGGGGACAGGGACCCCAGGGAGGGGACAGGGACCCCAGGGAGGGGACAGAGACCCAGGGTGAGGACAGGGACCCCAGGGTGGGGACAGAGACCCCAGGGAGGGGACAGGGACCCCAGGGAGGGGACAGAGACCCCAGGGTGGGGACAGAGACCCCAGGGAGGGGACAGGGACCCCAGGGTGGGGACAGAGACCCCAGGGTGGGGACAGGGACCCCAGGGTGGGGGTCCCCTCACCTCCAGCTTGACCGACTCGGGCAGCTTCATCCGCAGGAGCCCCTCCTGGGGCTCTTCCTCCTCCTCTTCCTCCTCCTCCTCCTCCTCTTCGTCCTCCACGTCCTCCTCTCCCTCCTCCATCTCGCCGGCCTCGATGGCCTTCATCCTCCTGGCCTTGCCGTCCCCGTCGTCGCCGTCGTCGCCGTCGCCGTCGCGTCGTCGCCGCCGTCTCCGGGGTTCCCCGAACACCCTGGGCTCGATCATACGCAGGACGCGTCGCACGGCGGCGTCGTCCAGGGCGCCCACGGCCAGGAGCGCCGAAACCAGTTTGAGAACCGGTACCAACTCGTACTCCACGCTCCCTCCTATGGGGTCCCGGGCGTGAGGACCCCCTCCGGCCACCGCTTCCGCCAACATCCTGATGGCCCTGGCTCCCAGTTCTCCCAGTGGGATGCTGGGACTCAGCGGGGCGGCGCCGCCGCCGCCGCCGCCGCCGCCGGAAGCCAGGACGAAGCACGGCTCGGAGAAACGCGGTTGGGGTCGCAAACAGGCGCTGGGCCCGACGCCGGGTGGTCCCGGGGAGCCCCTGCGGCCGTCGGGGAAGAGGGTGATGCTCTTGGTGGCCTCGGTGATGGGGACGATGAACTCGGCGCTCATGGAGGCGCGGGCGCGCTGCGCCGCCTCCAGGTGCATGGCCAACAGGAGGTCGTAGTAAGCGGCGCGCAGAGGCCCCGGCAGCTCCGCGCTCTCGATGGCGAAGAGGAGCTGCGCCTGGTCCACGTGACTGCAGAGCGCGTGCGCCACGCGGTTGTTGCCCAGGGCGCAGACGGCGCAGTAGAGCTTCAGCGTGTGCTGCTGGAAACGCAGCAGATCCGAGCGCTCCGACAGCTCCAGGATGTCCAGGCACCTGCCCAGAGGGGGAGGGGGGGGGGGAAAGAGAGAGGAGAGGGGGAGATCGGGAT
This sequence comes from Dromococcyx pavoninus, assembly GCA_033558185.1. Lineage (NCBI taxonomy): Eukaryota > Metazoa > Chordata > Aves > Cuculiformes > Neomorphidae > Dromococcyx > Dromococcyx pavoninus. The sequence goes on from JAUMJL010002777.1 coordinate 3,905, forward strand.
GGGACCCTCATGGTGGGGACGTGGGGATGGGGACGTGGGGATGGGGACGTGGGGATGGGGTCATCATGATGGGGACGTGGGGATGGGACCCTCATGATGGGGACGTGGGGATGGGACCCTCATGATGGGGACGTGGGGATGGGGACGTGGGGATGGGATCATCATGATGGGACCCTCATGGTGGGGATGTGAGGATGGGGACATGGGGATGGGATCATGATGGGACCCTCACGATGGGGACGTAGGGATGGGGACGTGGGGATGGGATCATGATGGGACCCTCATGATGGGGACGTGGGGATGGGGTCATCAGGATGGGAACACGGGGATGGGATCATGATGGGGACGTGGGGATGGGGACGTGGGGATGGGATCATGATGGGACCCTCATGGTGGGGACGTGGGGATGGGGACGTGGGGATGGGATCATGATGGGACCCTCATGATGGGAACGTGGGGATGGGATCATGATGGGAACATGGGGATGGGATCATGATGGGACCCTCATGATGGGGACGTGGGGATGGGATCATCATGATGGGATCATCATGGGAACATGGGGATGGGATCATGATGGGAACACGGGGATGGGGTCATCATGATGGGATCATGATGGGACCCTCATGGTGGGGACGTGGGGATGGGATCATGATGGGATCATCATGATGGGGACGTGGGGATGGGGACGTGGGGATGGGGTCATCATGATGGGGACGTGGGGATGGGATCATGATGGGACCCTCATGGTGGGGACGTGGGGATGGGGACGTGGGGATGGGGACGTGGGGATGGGATCATCATGATGGGAACGTGGGGATGGGGTCATCATGATGGGACCCTCATGATGGGGACATGGGGATGGGGACGTGGGGATGGGGTCATCATGATGGGAACGTGGGGATGGGGTCATCATGATGGGACCCTCATGATGGGGACATGGGGATGGGGACGTGGGGATGGGGTCATCATGATGGGAACGTGGGGATGGGGTCATCATGATGGGACCCTCATGATGGGGACATGGGGATGGGATCATCATGATGGGAACATGGGGATGGGATCATGATGGGAACATGGGGATGGGGTCATGATGGGACCCTCATGATGGGGACGTAGGGATGGGGACGTGGGGATGGGATCATGATGGGACCCTCATGATGGGAACGTGGGGATGGGATCATGATGGGAACATGGGGATGGGATCATCATGATGGGATCATGATGGGAACGTGGGGATGGGATCATGATGGGACCCTCATGATGGGGACGTGGGGATGGGATCATGATGGGAATGTGGGGATGGGATCATCATGATGGGATCATGATGGGAACGTGGGGATGGGATCATGATGGGACCCTCATGATGGGGACGTGGGGATGGGATCATGATGGGAACGTGGGGATGGGATCATCATGATGGGATCATGATGGGAACGTGGGGATGGGATCATGATGGGACCCTCATGATGGGGACGTGGGGATGGGATCATGATGGGACCCTCATGATGGGGACGTGGGGATGGGATCATCATGATGGGATCATCATGGGAACATGGGGATGGGATCATGATGGGAACACGGGGATGGGGTCATCATGATGGGATCATGATGGGACCCTCATGATGGGGACGTGGGGATGGGACCATGGTGGGAACATGGGGATGGGATCCTGGGGATGGGATCCTCATGATGGGATCCTGGGGATGGGGTCCTGGGGCTCCTGGGTTGGGACCCTTGGGGATGGGACCTCGGGGTCCCCTGGGGGTGGGACCCTTGGGGATGGGATCTCGGGGTCCCCTGGGGGTGGGAGCTCTGGGGATGGGATCTCGGGGTCCCCTGGGGGTGGGACCCTTGGGGATGGGACCTCGGGGTCCCCTGGGGGTGGGACCCTTGGGGATGGGATCTCGGGGTCCCCTGGGGATGGGACCTCGGGGTCCCCTGGGGGTGGGACCCTTGGGGATGGGACCTCGGGGTCCCCTGGGGGTGGGACCCTTGGGGATGGGACCTCGGGGTCCCCTGGGGGTGGGACCCTTGGGGATGGGACCTCGGGGTCCCCTGGGGGTGGGACCCTTGGGGATGGGATCTCGGGGTCCCCTGGGGGTGGGACCTTTGGGGATGGGATCTCGGGGTCCCCTGGGGGTGGGAGCTCTGGGGATGCCCCAGCCCCGGGCAGGATGAGGCCCTCCCCTGACCTGTTCTCCTCGGGGATGTGGAGGGCCATCATGACGAGGGGTTGGTTGCACTCCACCCCCCAGCCCCTCCGCTCGCCCAGACGCGACGTCTCGACGCTCAGGAACTCGTTGGGCATCCGGCTCCACGTGACCGGGGTCAACATCTGGATGAGCAAGCGCGGGGGGCACTGCGGCTCCGCGTTGCGCCGCTCGCTGCTGAACATGGCGGCCGAGATGGGCATGATGTTCTAGGGGGGGGGAGGGGGGCAACGGGGGGGGGGGGGGTCAGGGGGGCAGCGGCCCCACGGAGACCCCCACCCTCCTGGGCAACCTTGGAGGCACCGAGAACCCCCCCCTCCAGAGACCCTCAACAACCCCAGGGGTCCAGGTTCCTCTTGGACCACCCTATGGACCTCAAGAACCCCCCCAACATCCTCTTGGACCATCTTGTAGGCACCAAGACCCCCCCAGAGACCCCCGACAGCCCCAGGGGTCCAGGTTCCTCTTGGACCACCCTGTGGACCTCAAGAACCCCCCCCCAGAGACCCCCAACAGCCCCAGGGGTCCAGGTTCCTCTTGGACCACCCTATGGACCTCAAGAACCCCCCCAACATCCTCTTGGACCATCTTGTAGGCACCAAGACCCCCCCAGAGACCCCCGACAGCCCCAGGGGTCCAGGTTCCTCTTGGACCACCCTATGGACCTCAAGAACCCCCCCAACATCCTCTTGGACCATCTTGTAGGCACCAAGACCCCCCCAGAGACCCCCAACAGCCCCAGGGGTCCAGGTTCCTCTTGGACCACCCTATGGACCTCAAGAACCCCCTCAAGAGACCCCCAACAGCCCCAGGGGTCCAGGTTCTTCTTTCTCCACCCTGAGGACCCCAAGAGCCCCACAAGGACCCCCAGAAGATCTCCAGGTCCCTCTTCCTCCACCCTATGGACCCCAAGAGGATCTTCAGGTCCCTCTTCCTCCACCCTGAGGACCCCAAGAGCCCCACAAAGACCCCAAGAGGATCTCCAGGTCCTTCTTGGTCCACCCTATGGACCCCCAGAGGATCTCCAGGTCCCTCTTCCTCCACCCTATGGACCCCAAGAGCCCCACAAGGACCCCCAGAAGATCTCCAGGTCCTTCCTGGTCCACCCTATGGACCCCAAGAGGATCTCCAGGTCCCTCTTCCTCCACCCTATGGACCCCAAGAGGATCTCCAGGTCCTTCTTGGTCCACCCTATGGACCCCCAGAAGATCTCCAGGTCCCTCTTCCTCCACCCTATGGACCCCAAGAGGAGCTCCAGGTTCTTCTTCCTCCACCCTATGGACCCCCAGGTCCTTCTTGGTCCACCCTATGGACCCCAAGAGGAGCTCCAGGTTCTTCTTTCTCCACCCTGAGGACACCAAGAGCCCCACAAAGACCCCAAGAGGAGCTCCAGGTTCCTCTTCCTCCACCCTATGGACCCCAAGAGCCCCACAAAGACCCCCAGAGGATCTCCAGGTTCCTCTTCCTCCACCATGTGGACCCCAAGAGCCCCACAAGGACCCCAAGAGGATCTCCAGGTCCCTCTTCCTCCACCCTATGGACCCCCAGAGGATCTCCAGGTTCTTCTTTCTCCACCCTGTGGACACCAAGAGCCCCAAAAAGACCCCAAGAGGATCTCCAGGTTCCTCTTCCTCCACCCTATGGACCCCAAGAGCCCCACAAGGACCCCCAGAAGATCTCCAGGTCCCTCTTGGTCCACCCTATGGACCCCAAGAGGAGCTCCAGGTCCCTCTTCCTCCACCCTATGGACCCCAAGAGGAGCTCCAGGTTCTTCTTTCTCCACCCTGAGGACACCAAGAGCCCCACAAAGACCCCCAGAAGATCTCCAGGTCCCTCTTGGTCCAACCTATGGACCCCAAGAGGATCTCCAGGTCCCTCTTCCTCCACCCTATGGACCCCAAGACCCCACGGAGACCCCAAGAGGAGCTCCAGGTCCTTCTTGGTCCACCCTATGGACTCCAAGAGCCCCATGGAGACCCCCAGAAGATCTCCAGGTCCCTCTTCCTCCACCCTATGGACCCCAAGAGCCCCACAAGGACCCCCAGAGGATCTTCAGGTCCCTCTTCCTCCACCCTATGGACCCCAAGAGCCCCACAAAGACCCCCAGAGGATCTCCAGGTCCCTCTTGGTCCACCCTATGGACCCCAAGAGGAGCTCCAGGTCCCTCTTCCTCCACCCTATGGACCCCAAGAGGATCTCCAGGTTCTTCTTTCTCCACCCTGTGGACACCAAGAGCCCCATGGAGACCCCCAGAGGAGCTCCAGGTTCTTCTTGGTCCACCCTATGGACCCCCAGAGGATCTCCAGGTCCCTCTTCCTCCACCCTATGGACCCCAAGAGCCCCATGGAGACCCCAAGAGGATCTCCAGGTCCCTCTTGGTCCACCCTATGGACCCCCAGAGGATCTCCAGGTCCCTCTTCCTCCACCCTATGGACCCCAAGACCCCTCCAGGGTCCCCCTATTGCCCTCAAAGGTGGGGGACCCCAACCCTCCAGGTGGTCCAGCTCACCTTCAGCTTGCCCAACTCAAACTGGACGACGTTCTGGCTGGTGGGGAGGGCGAAGACGGCCGGGAAGAGCTTGGTGTTGGGTTCCACCTACGCGAGCGACGGCGTCGAGACGAGGGACCGGAACCACCGAGCCCCTCAGGGGTTGAGACCCCCCCCCACCCCTCTCAATCCCACCTGGAAGAAGGTGTTGATCTCCTTCCCGTTGGCTGTGAAGGTCATGAGGCCGGTGGCCAGGTCCACCAAGCAGCCGATGACCAGGTCGGCGTGGCTGACGCGCGCCTGTTGGGTGCTGCTGGACACCTCCCCCCCCCACACCATGTAGCAGTTGCTGCGTTTGATACTGGGGGGGGGGGAGAAAAGAGGGGGTGTTGGGTGGGGGGGGGGAACTGCTCCAGAGACCCCCACGTGGACCTCCAGGTCCTCAACCCCATCTTCATCGGTCCAAGAGACCCCCAACGTGGACCTCCGGGGCCTCAACCCCATCTTCATCGGTCCAAGAGACCCCCCCGTGGACCCCCCGGGTCCTCAACCCCATCTCCATCATCCCAAGAGACCCCCAGGTCCTCAACCCCATCTCCATCAACCCAAGGGACCCCCAGTTCTCCAACTCCATCTTCATCAACTCAAGAGACCCCCATGTCCTCAACCCCATCTCCATCAACCCAAGAGACCCCCAACGTGGACCTCCAGGTCCTCAACCCCATCTTCATCAACCCAAGAGACCCCCACGTGGACCTCCGGGTCCTTCAACCCCATCTCCATCAACCCAAGAGACCCCCAACGTGGACCCCCAGGTCCTTCAACCCCATCTTCATCGGTCCAAGAGACCCCCAGGTCCTCAACCCCATCTCCATCAACCCAAGGGACCCCCAGATTCTAAACCCCATCTTCATCGGTCCAAGGGACCCCCGGGTCCTCAACCCCATCTTCATCATCCCAAGGGACCCCCAACGTGGACTTCCGGGTCCTCAACCCCATCTCCATCAACCCCAGAGACCCCCAACGTGGACCTCCGGGTCCTCAACCCCATCTTCATCATCCCAAGGGACCCCCAGGTCCTCAACCCCATCTTCATCAACCCAAGAGACCCCCAGGTCCTCAACCCCATCTCCATCATCCCAAGGGACCTCCAGGTCCTCAACCCCATCTTCATTGGTCCAAGAGAACCCCAGGTCCTCAACCCCATCTTCATCAACCCAAGAGACCCCCACATGGACCCCCGGGGCCTTCAACCCCATCTCCATCGCCCAAGGGACCCCCAGTTCTCCAACTCCATCTTCATCAACTCAAGAGACCCCCATGTCCTCAACCCCATCTCCATCAACCCAAGAGACCCCCAACGTGGACCTCCAGGTCCTCAACCCCATCTTCATCATCCCAAGGGACCCCCAGGTCCTCAACCCCATCTTCATCAACCCAAGGGACCCCCACGTGGACCCCCGGGGCCTTCAACCCCATCTCCATCATCCCAAAGGGACCCCCCATGTCCTCAACCCCATCTCCATCAACCCAAGAGACCCCCAGGTCCTGGAACCCTTCCCCATCCCCCACATGGGTCCCAGTTTGGGGTCTCCCCCAGTCTCAGGGCCCCAGTTTGGGGTCTCCCCCAGTCTCAGGGTCCCAGTCTGGGGTCTCCACCCAGTTTCAGGGTCCCAGTTTGGGGTCTCCCCCAGTCTCAGGGCCCCAGTTTGGGGTCTCCCCCAGTCTCAGGGTCCCAGCCTGGGGTCTCCCCCAGTTCCAGGGTCCCAGTGTGGGGTCTCCCCCAGTCTCAGGGCCCCAGTTTGGGGTCTCCCCCAGTCTCAGGGTCCCAGTCTGGAGTCTCCCCCAGTCTCAGGGTCCCAGTTTGGGGTCTCCCCCAGTCTCAGGGCCCCAGTTTGGGGTCTCCCCCAGTCCCAGGGCCCCAGTTTGGGGTCTCCCCCAGTCTCAGGGTCCCAGTTTGGGGTCTCCCCCAGTCCCAGGGTCCCAGTTTGGGGTCTCCCCCAGTTCCAGGGCCCCAGTTTGGGGTCTCCCCCAGTCCCAGGGCCCCAGTTTGGGTTCTCCCCCAGTCTCAGGGTCCCAGTTTGGGGTCTCCCCCAGTTCCAGGGCCCCAGTTTGGGGTCTCCCCCAGTCTCAGGGTCCCAGTTTGGGTTCTCCCCCAGTCCCAGGGTCCCAGTTTGGGGTCTCCCCCAGTCTCAGGGCCCCAGTTTGGGGTCTCCCCCAGTCTCAGGGTCCCAGTTTGGGGTCTCCCCCAGTCTCAGGGCTCCAGTTTGGGGTCTCCCCCAGTCTCAGGGTCCCAGTGTGGGGTCTCCCCCAGTCTCAGGGCCCCAGTTTGGGGTCTCCCCCGGTCTCAGGGCCCCAGTTTGGGGTCTCCCCCAGTCCCAGGGCCCCAGTTTGGGGTCTCCCCCAGTCTCAGGGTCCCAGTTTGGGGTCTCCCCCAGTCCCAGGGTCCCAGTTTGGGGTCTCCCCCAGTTCCAGGGCCCCAGTTTGGGGTCTCCCCCAGTCCCAGGGCCCCAGTTTGGGTTCTCCCCCAGTCTCAGGGTCCCAGTTTGGGGTCTCCCCCAGTTCCAGGGCCCCAGTTTGGGGTCTCCCCCAGTCTCAGGGTCCCAGTTTGGGTTCTCCCCCAGTCCCAGGGTCCCAGTTTGGGGTCTCCCCCAGTCCCAGGGCCCCAGTTTGGGTTCTCCCCCAGTCTCAGGGTCCCAGTTTAGGGTCTCCCCCAGTCCCAGTGTCCCAGTGTGGGGTCTCCCCCAGTCTCAGGGTCCCAGTTTGGGGTCTCCCCCAGTCTCAGGGTCCCAGTCTGGAGTCTCCCCCAGTCTCAGGGTCCCAGTCTGGAGTCTCCCCCAGTCCCAGGGTCCCAGTTTGGGGTGTCCCCCCCCGTTCTGGGGGTACCTGTCGTGCACGTTGCCGCGGTCGTCGCCCATGGTGACCGTGACCGTGCGGACGCGCGACAGCTCGAAGGCCGCGTCGTGTTGGTGGAAATCGGGGGTGACCCAGCCCACCCAGACCCCCTGGGGGTCCTGTCCCGCGAAGACCCTCACCGAGAAATAGTACTGGGGGGAGAGGGGGGGGAATTGGGGGGGGATTGGGGTGGGAACAGGGGTGGAGATGGGATTGGGATGGGGATGGGGATGGGGATGGGGATGAAGGATTGGGACAGGGATGAAGGATGGGAACAGGGATGGGGACAGGGATGGGGACAGGGATGGGGACAGGGATGGGGACAGGGATGAAGGATTAGGATAGAGATGGGGACAGGGATTGGGACAGGGATGGGGACAGGGATTAGGACAGGGATGAAGGATGGGAACAGGGATTGGGACAGGGATGAAGGATTAGGACAGGGATGGGGACAGGGATTAGGACAGAGATGAAGGATGGGGACAGGGATGGGGACAGGGATGAAGGATTGGGACAGGGATGAAGGATTGGGACAGGGATGGGGACAGGGATTGGGACAGGGATGAAGGATGGGGACAGGGATGAAGGATGGGGACAGGGATTGGGACAGGGATGAAGGATTAGGACAGGGATGGGGACAGGGATTAGGACAGGGATGAAGGATGGGGACAGGGATTGGGACAGAAATGAAGGATTGGGACAGGGATGAAGGATGGGGACAGGGATGGGGACAGGGATGAAGGATTGGGACAGGGATTGGGACAGGGATGAAGGATGGGGACAGGGATTGGGACAGGGATGAAGGATTAGGACAGGGATTGGGACAGGGATGAAGGATGGGGACAGGGATTGGGACAGGGATGAAGGATTAGGACAGGGATTGGGACAGGGATGAAGGATTAGGACAGGGATTGGGACAGGGATGAAGGATGGGGACAGGGATTGGGACAGGGATGAAGGATTAGGACAGGGATTGGGACATGGATGAAGGATTGGGACAGGGATTGGGACAGGGATTGGGTCAGGGATGGGGACAGGGATTGGGTCAGGGCTGGAGGACAGGGGTGCAGGGCTGGGGGTGCCAGGCCCGGGGCCCCCTCCCCCGGGGCAGGGGTGGGGGTTTTGGGGTCCCCAGGGTGGGCTCTTGGGGGGGTGTCCCCCCCCCCCCATACCGTGGTGGTGTTCATGATGACCTCGGGGTCGTCGCGCTCGTCGGGGACCACCTCCTCCTCCAGGCGGGGGACGGTGGGGAGCGCGGGGGGGGGCCGCGAAGGGGGGCTTCCTCGCCTTGAACAGGAACCTGGGGGGCACCCCAAAACCTGCCGTGGGGCTGAGACCACCCCAGGGCACCCCAAAACCCAGCTGGGGGGGGCAGCGACCCCCACAGGCACCCCAAAACCTGCTGTGGGGCTGAGACCCCCACAGGCACCCCAAAACCCCCCAGGACCTCAATCCCCCCCCTCTTTGCACCCCAACCCCCCCGGGATCACAACCCCCCCCCTCTTTGCACCCCAAAAGCCCCTGAGATCACAATCCCCCCCCTCTTTGCACCCCAAAACCCCCCAGGACCTCAATCCCCCCCCTCTTTGCGCCCCAAAATCCCCTTAGATCACAATCCCCCCCCCCATTTGCACCCCAAAACCCCTCAGGACCTCAATCCCCCCCCTCTTTGCACCCCAAAACCCCCCAGGACCTCAATCCCCCCCCTCTTTGCACCCCAAAACCCCCTGATATCACAATCCCCCCCCCCATTTGCACCCCAAAACCCCCCAGGACCTCAATCCCCCCCTCTTTGCACCCCAAAACCCCCTGAGATCACAATCCCCCCCCCCATTTGCACCCCAAAACCCCCTGAGATCACAATCCCCCCCCTCTTTGCACCCCAAAACCCCCTGAGATCACAATCCCCCCCCCATTTGCACCCCAAAACCCCCCAATACCTCAATCCCCCTCTCCCTTCACCCCAAAACCCCCTTAGATCACAATCCCCCCCCCCCCCATTTGCACCCCAAAACCCCCCAGGACCTCAACCCCCCCCCCCCCTTCACCCCCAAACCCCCCCCCTCACCCCCTCTTCGCCTTCCCCTTCTCGGTGGTCGCATCCTTCTCGTTCTCGGCGCGGGGTTGATCGCGGGGGGTGACGTTTTGGGGTGCTCCCCCCCCCCGCCTTGTCCCCCTCGCTCTCGTTTTCGGGGTGCCGGGCGCCCGCCGAGCGCCGCAGCCGCTCGAACTCCGATTGGGGGTCTCCTCCCACCTCATCCTCGGGGGGTTCGGGGGGGGGAGGTCCCTGGGGGAGGGGGGTGGTCCCGGGGGTGCAACGGAAGCGGGGGTGGAATTGCACCGGGAGGCTGAGGCGGAGGAAGAGCAGCTCCGGAGCCGTCGGGGGGGTCCCCGAGGGGTGGTGGGAGAGGCGCAGGCAGGGGGGGGGCGTCCACGGTCCCGTCCATCCGCGTCACCTGGGGCACCCCAAAAATACGGGGGGGGGGGGGGGGTTGGGGGGGGGGTGGGAGCGGCTCTACG
>JAUMJL010002778.1:0-14836 GCA_033558185.1 Dromococcyx pavoninus
GGTGGTCGCCCCTGTGGAGAGAAGAGACATCGTTAGGGTCCAGAGTGAACGGGGGGGTGGCCATCATTAGGGTCCAGAGTGAACAGGGGGGGCCCATCATTAGGGTCCAGAGTGAACGGGGGGGCCCATCGGTAGGGTCCAGAGTGAATGGTGTGGGGGGGGTCCATCATTAGGGCCCAGAGTGAACGGTGTGGGGGGGCCCATCGTTAGGGCCCAGAGTGAACAGGGGGGGGCCCATCGGTAGGGCCCAGAGTGAACGGTGTGTGGGGGGGTCCATCATTAGGGCCCAGAGTGAACGGGGGGGGTCCATCATTAGGGTCCAGAGTGAACAGGGAGTGGCCATCATTAGGGCCCAGGGTGAACAGGGGGTGGCCATCGTTAGGGCCCAGGGTGAAAAACATCCCCAATTAACGCCCATCCCAGCCATTAACTCACAACCATCGTTAGGGCCCAGAGTTAACGCCCCGCCCAGCAGGAAGTGGCCATTGCTGCATTTCCCCCTGGCCCCCATAACAACGACCTCGTTAACCCTGGTGCCTAACGACGGCGGCACCACCACCACCACCCCGCGGCTACGCAGAGGGAGCAGCACCACCCCCTTTTCCCCATCATTAGGTTCCAGAGTTAACGCCGCCGCTGCCGCCATCTTACCTGGAATCCATCTTTCCCGGCCCGAACCCACCGCGATCGCCGCCTCGGCCGCCGCGGAATCCCCCGCGTTCGCCGCCCCGCCCCCCCCGGTAGCCGCCGCGCTCGAAGCCCCCGCGCCCGCCGCGTCGCTCCTCGCCGAAGCCGCCTCCACCACCTGCAAGGTACAGTGCGTGAGCGGGCGACGACGTCACGGTCGCCATTGCCCCCCGCGCCGCCATGGCGGTCACTCACCCATGTGGTTGCCGCCGCCGCCTCCGCCGCGGCCGCCGCCGGGGTATTTGCCCATGTGGGGGCCGCCGGGACCCTCGGGTTTGGGTGCCTTGCACTGGTTGCACTCGTTGCGCCACGAGAAGTTCATGTTCTCGCAGGCGCTGCGGGAGACATCGTTAGGGACCAGGGTGAACGCTCATTAGGGACCAGAGTGAACGAGGTCATCATTAGGGACCAGGGTTAACGGTCATTAGGGACCAGAGTGAACGAGGTCATCATTAGGGACCAGGGTTAACGGACGCCATTGTTAGGGACCAGGGTGAACGAGGTCATCATTAGGGACCAGAGTGAACAGACACCGAGATCATTAGGGACCAGAGTGAACGGACACCGAGATCATTAGGGACCAGAGTGAACGGACGCCATTGTTAGGGACCAGGGTGAACAATGTCATCATTAGGGACCAGAGTGAACAGACACCGAGATCATTAGGGACCAGAGTGAACGGACACCGAGATCATTAGGGACCAGAGTAAATGGACGCCATTGTTAGGGACCAGGTTAATGAGGTCATCATTAGGGACCAGGGTTAACGGATACCATTGTTAGGAACCAGGGTTAACGAGGTCATCATTACAGACCAGAGTGAACAGACACCGAGATCATTAGGGACCAGAGTGAACGGACACCGAGATCATTAGGGACCAGAGTGAACGGACACCGAGATCATTAGGGACCAGAGTGAACGGACGCCATTGTTAGGGACCAGGGTTAACGAGGTCATCATTAGGGACCAGAGTGAACGGATGCCATCGTTAGGGACCAGGGTGAACGAGATCATCGTTAGGGACCAGGGTGAACGAGATCATCGTTAGGGACCAGGGTGAACGAGATCATCGTTAGGGACCAGGGTGAACGAGATCATCGTTAGGGACCAGGGTGAACGGACGCCATCGTTAGGGACCAGGGTGAACGAGATCATCATTAGGGACCAGAGTGAACAGAGATCAGAAGAGGTTTTGTATCGGGCATCGTTAGGGCCCAGGGTGAACAGGGAGGGGGACGGACACCATCGTTAGGGCCCAGGGCGACCAACTCACGGGTTGGGGCACTTCCAGTCGCCTGCGCGCTGTTGGCCGCCGCCGCCGCCGCTGGGGAAGCCGCCGCGGTTGCCCCCACCGGAGCCTCCGGAGCCACCACCAAAGCCACCGCGTCCCATGGGCCCTGGGTGGGGGAGAGAGGGGTTTGTTTTGGGGTGAAAACGGGAGATTTTGGGGTCAGAGTTAACAGCGGCCGCGAGTAGGGACCGGTTATTGAGCGTCGCCATCGTTTGGGCCCAGAGTGAACGGACTGCGCCGGTACCGAGGGCCCCGATGAGGGGACAAAGGGGATTTGGGGGTGAAAAGGGCAGAGTTTGGGGCAAAACAGGGCAGTTTTGGGGGAAAAAAAGGGGGATTTGGAGAAGGAAAAGCAAGTTTGGGGATGAAACGAGGATTTTGGGGTGAAACAGGAGGACTTTGGGGCAGAAAATGGGGATTTTCTGTCAGAAAGTGGGATTTTGGGGTGAAAAGGTGATTTTTTGACCAGAAACAAAGGATTTTGGGGGGAAAAAGGGAAGATTTTAGGGTGAAAAAGCAAATTTCAAAGTGGAAAACGGGAATTTAGAAGCAAAAAGGGAGGATTTGGGGGTAGAAATGGGATTTTAGAGAAAAAAAGGTGCAACTTTGGGGTGGAAATGGAGGATTTGGGGGATTTTGAGGCAAAAGGGGGGGTTTAGAGCAGAAATGGGGAATTTTGGGGTGGAAAAGCAGGATTTGAGGGAGGAAAGGTATTTGGGGGGGGAGGGAGGAATTCTGGGGGGGGGAGGGAGGAATTCTGGGGGGGAAAATGGGGGATTTTGAGAGAAAAAGCTATTTTGGGTTAGAAAAGCAGGATTTTGGTTATTTTAGGGTGGAAACCAAGGATTTTGAGGAGAAAACGGAGGGCTTTGGGGTCGAAAAAGCAGGATTTTGAGGCAGAAAATGGAAACTTTGAGGTGGAAAAGCAGCATTTGGGGTGAAACAGTAGATTTTGAGGCAAAACACGGCTATTTCAGGGTGGGAATTCAGGATTCCGGGGTGGAAAAAGCAGGATTTCAAGGCAAAAAAGGGATCCCGGGGAAGGAGGATGGGTTTTGGGGTGGAAAAGCAGCATTTTGGGGTGGAAATGGGGAATTCTCTTACCTCCCCGGCCCCGGCCGCCCCGGCCGCCGCCGCGGTTGAAGTCAGCGCGGCGCGTGGCGAAGGAGACCTTGATGGGGTTTCCAGAGAATTCTTTACCTGTGGGGGGAAGGGGAGAACTCAGCACCGGGTCCGGCTCGAGGGGGCGTGGCCTAAGGAGGGGGCGTGGCTTCCCTACCGTCGAACCAATCGATGGCGGCCTTGGCCGAGGGGGGGTCATCGAAGGAAACCGTCGCCTCCCCCTTGAGCTTCCCGGTCTCCCGGTCCGTGTAGAGGTTGATCATGGGCTGCCCCGTCTTCTTGTTGGTCTGGGGGGGGACACGACACGCTAAGAACATGCTAAGGTGGTTTGGGGTGTGAGAGCACGCTAAGAGCACGCTAAGGGAACATGGGAGGCACGGACACGCTAAGGACCAGCAGGAGAACAGGGCTGGGCCCATCATGATGGACAAAGGACACGGGTTACCACACTAAGAACATGCTAATAACACATTAAGGTGGCTTAGGGTGTGAGAACATGCTAAGAACACGCTAAGAACATGTTTAAGGGACTAGAACGCACTAAGGACCAGTGGAAGATGAAGGCTGGGCCCGTGATGACATGCAAAGCACATACGACCACACACTAAGGACACGTCAAGGGATCATGGGAGGACGTGGAGGAGATCAGGGCGGGCCCATGAGCACAGTAACACGTGAACAACACACAAGCATGCTAAGGGCACGTGAAGTGCAAGAACACGCTAAAGGCACGCCAAGGCCAAGCAGATGATAAGGGGGTGGGTCTGGGAGCAGGACGTGGAGCCGTGTACACAGGAACACGCAAAGGACATACTAGAACACACTGAGAACACGCTAAGGACACGGTAAGGGGACGCAGGGGGGGTGAGGACACAGTGAGGACCAGCACGGGGTGGGGATGGGGGGAGTGAGCGGGATGGGTGGACACGCGCCGGGTGACGAACACGCCAAGGACACGCTAAGAACACGCCAAGGACACGCCAAGGACACGCTAAGAACACGCTAAGAACACACCAAGGACACGCTAAGAACATGCCAAGGACACGCTAAGAACACGCTAAGAACACGCCAAGGACCTTGATGATGCCGATCTGCTTGAAGTAATCGGCCACCGACTCGATGGTGACGTTCTCGCCCAGGCCCTGCACGAAGATGGTGTTGTTGTCCGAGTTATCCTGCTCGCCTGGGGAGGGGAGGGGGAAAGCTCGTTAGCAAGAGCTCGTTAGCGCCCTCATTAACCCAGAGCCCCCCCAGCCCCTGCCCCTCATTAACCCAGAGCCCCCCAGCCCCTTTCCCCGATAACCTCATCCCACTGTCACCCCCATTAACAGCATCGTTAGCCCTAATTAAGCCTCTCCTAATCAGCCCCTCCCCAATTAAGCCCTAATTATCCCCCGCCCCCCCCATTTAGACCCCTCATCCCCCAACCTAATCCTCTTCTTCCCTCTTTAGCCCCCAATTAAGCCCCTTCCCCCTCGTTACCCACCTAATTACCCCCACCCTTAACCCCAATTAAACCCCTCTCCCCTCTCATTAACCCATTAATTAAAGCCAATTACCACAATTAAGCCCCTTGCCCCCTAATTAGCCCCCTACTCCCTCCTCAGCCCCCTAATTAAGCCCTCGCCCTCCCTCATTAGCCCTCCCCCCTCCCTCCTTAGCCCCCAATTAACACCCCCCCCCCTTATTAACCCCCTCATTACCAGGATCGTGCCTCGGCCCTTGGTCCCGGGGTCCTTGAGGGTCACATGCAAAAATTAACGAGCCTGGCGTTAATTAAGCCACAGGGAGGGGCAGCACCAAACCCATCCCCTCCCCCTCTCCCCACCGCCCCCCAACCCCCAAATCAGGGATAAAAACACCTTTTCCCCCTCTTTTTTTCAGCCCCAAACCTCCTTTTTGGGGCTAAACCCCCCGTTTTTGGGTCTGAAACCTCCCTTTTCAGGTTGAAACACCTCATTTTTGGGACAGAAACCTTCATTTTTTTAGCATGAAACACCCCATTCGGGGCTCAAACGCTTATTTTTAGTCAAAATCCTCCTTTTTTGAAGCACAAAACCCCCATTTTGGGGTCAGAAACACTCATTTTTGGGTCAAAAACCTCTTGAAGTGAAAATACCTCATTTTGCGTTCAAGAAACACCCGCTTTTAGATTAAAATCCCCCTTTTTAAGCTGGAATACCCCATTTTAGGGTGAAATACCTCAATTTTGGGTCCAACACACGCATTTTTAGGTTAAAATCCCCTTTTCTAAAGGGAAACACCCCCTTTGGAGTCAGAATCACTCATTTTCAGTCGAAATCCTCCCTTTTTGAAGCATAAAACCTCATTTTGGGGTCAGAAAGGCTCATTTAAGGTCAGAAACACCTATTTTCAGGTCAAAATCACCCTTTTTGAGGCAAAATACCCTGTTTTGGGGTCAGAAACGCTCGTTTAAGGTCAGAAACACCTATTTTCAGGTCAAAATCACCCTTTTTTGAGGTGCAACACCCTATTTTGGGGTCAGAAACGCTCATTTTAGGTCAGAAACACCTATTTTTAAGTCAAAATCACCCTTTTTTGAGGTGCAACACCCCATTTTGGGGTCAGAAACGCTCATTTAAGGTCAGAAACACCTATTTTTAGTTCAAAATCACCCTTTTTTGAGGTGCAACACCCTATTTTGGGGTCAGAAACGCTCGTTTAAGGTCAGAAACACCTATTTTTAAGTCAAAATCACCCTTTTTTGAGGTGCAACACCCTATTTTGGGGTCAGAAACGCTCATTTTAGGTCAGAAACACCTATTTTTAAGTCAAAATCACCCTTTTTTGAGGTGCAACACCCTATTTTGGGGTCAGAAACGCTCATTTAAGGTCAGAAACACCTATTTTTATTTCAAAATCACCCTTTTTGAGGCGAAATACCCCGTTTTGGGGTCAGAAACACTCATTTTTAGGTCCAAATCCTCCCTTTTTTGGGGTGAAAACCCCATTTTCGGCGCCTCCGAACACTCCAGGTTTGTCCTTTGCCCCCCAAAACACAGCAAGGGGGGGGGGGGGGTTCCCTGAAGCCATCACTTCCCAATTCTGGGGGGGGGGGGTTTCACCCCAAAACCAAGGCGCCCGGGCCGTTCGGCGCCCCCAGGGTGATGGGTTTTTACGTTATTTGACCCAAAACACACGTTTTTCTCCTCAAAACACCACCACCAAACGCAACCCCCTTTGGATTGGGGCGAAACCTCTCGGGATCGGGACACCCCGGTCGCTCCGGCTCGGTCCATTGCAGCGTTCGCCCCCCCCCCCCCCCCTCCTCTCGCATTTTGGGGGCAAAACCACCTATTTCACCATTTTCCACCTTTTTTAAACCACCAGCCTCAGGTCACCGGCATTTCCACAAGCCCAAAACTCCTCATTTTTACCACCTTTTAACTCTAAAATTGTTATTTTTCACTCTTCAGGCCCCAAATCATCGGTTTTTTCCATATCCAAAATCGTCACTTTTCATGCTTCAAACACCCATTTCTCATTTTTTTTCCCCCAAAACCAAACTTGGTACCAAACCTTCATTTTTTGTTGTGTTTAACCACCACATGCAACCTTTTTTTTTTTGGTTTTTTTCCCCCCAAACCAGCATCCCCCCCCCGTAAAAAAACACCATTTTGCCAAGAGTTGCGTTTTCACCCGTTTTTTGGTGTCGATTTCCTTCTTTTCTCTCTCCATTTTCCACCACAACAACACTTTTTTTGGTTATTTTTGGTTAAAACACCCCCTCCTGGGCTGGTGTCGCCTCCGGCTGCCGCAGCTCTAATTTGGGGATTTTTCACCCCCCAATAAAAAAAAAAGAACCCCCACACCCCAGGACCAGGCTGTTTGCGGAAAGAAGGGGTTAAACACACACAGATAGGTTTTGTTTTTGGGTTCAAATGCCGAACTCTTGGGACTTACCACCAAATTTATTGAAGCCACCACGCTCACCACCGCTGAGGAGATAAATTGGAAGATAATGAGCTTTTTTTTTTAATCCCCTGCCTAAAAAATATGGAGGAGGATGGGGGGGGTGGGGAAGGCAATTTTGGGGCCAAACCAGCCTTTTTTAGAACACTTTCCTCCATCCTGAGCAATTTTTTTTTTGGAGAGGGGGGAAGAAAGGGGAACTTGGGGGGGGGGGGGGGTCTCCATCCGCCGGCGACGTTTCCTCTCGGACGCAGAGGGTGGGGGGGTGGGGGGGAAGAAAAAAAACCTCCAAAAACTCATTAAAACCCCCAATTTTGCCTTTTTTTCACTTAAAAACGGGGGCACCCCCTTTGCCTTCAGCCTCACTCCTTTCCCCCACCGCTCGGCATCGCTTTTCTCCCCCTTTCCTCCCGTTTTCCTGAGTTGGAGGGGGAGGCCCTGGGTCGTTTCGCGTGGGGTTTTGTATTTTGTGGTTTGTTTGTTTTTTTTAAAGGCATTTTTCACCCTTTCTGCCTGATTTTAACCCAAAAAAAAGAGCGGAGAATTGGGAAAGATTCGCTGCCTTTCACACCTGCAGCACACAAAACGCAGAGTTTGTTAAAACAGGCACAACAGCAGCGGCAACACAAACAAAAGCCCCCAGCGCGCGCCTCCGCTCCCCCTCCCCGCGCCGATACTCACCTCGCCGCTCCCAAAAAGCAGCCTTTTCCACCCAAAAAAGAAACCAACAACAGCGCCATCGGGAGGGGAGGGGAGGGGGCGACGCACACAAACCCAAAACCTTCAGTTTTTTTTGGTTCAAAACCACCATCATTGGCTTTTTTTTCGTGCACCAAGACCCTTTTTTCCGACTCCATCGGTGTCTCGACCGTCACCCAAAATCCAAAACCGGAGGGGGTTGTGGCTTTTTTTTTATTTTCCCCCCAAAATCAACGTTTTTATCTCTGCAGTGACCTCAAAACCGACCGTTTTGACTCGTTTCAGTGTCATTTTTGAAACCTGGGGCACGCTCGCCCCCTCCACCGTGACCAGAGCCGGCACCGGAGGCTACAACGGACCTTGGCAACCAGGGTTTGCCGAGTGGTTTTATGGATACTTTTCCCAAAAAACACCTTTTTCCCCCCATTTTGGGGGTTCTCTTACCACCTCAGGCACCTCCGAACACCCTCGCTGGGTTGTTTTGAGGGGGATTTCGCTTCCAAACCCGCTCGCCGCTCACCTCCCCCCTCGCCCCATCACCCCCCCCTTTATGGGGGGGGAGGGGTTTAATGTCCCCAAAATCCCTAATTTTTGCCCCACACCCCCCCCCCAACCCCAAAAATATCAAAATAGCCCCCCCTACTCCGTAAAACCTACCCCAGGTTGCCTCCGCGGCCTCCCCGGCTCCCGCGGCCGCCGCGGTCGTAGCCCCCTCGGCCGTATCCGCCCCGGCCGCGGCTCCGTTCCTGTTGGCCCCCGCCGTAACCGCTCTGCTCCTGGTACCCCCCGCCACCTCCACTCAGCGACGACTGCTCCTGCCCGTAGCTGTTGGCTGAAAGCACAAAAAACACCAGCTCAAAACAACCCAAAACGGCTCAAGGGCAACTAATCCTGTCCAGAAACGGGGGCTATGGCTGCAAAAACCACCCAAAAACACCCCTTCTGGCCCCAAAACGCATCCCTGCGGCTCATGGATGACTGATTCTGGTCATAACTGGGGGCTACAGCTGCAATAAACACCCAAAAACACCCCTTTTGGCCCCCAAAACACCCAAAGCCATCCATTTTGGCCCCAAAAGGCATCCCTGCGACTCATGGATGACTGATTTTGGTCATATTTGGGGGCCATGGCTGCAAAAACCACCCAAATTTGCCCTTTCTGGCCCCCAAAACACCCAAAGCCACCCCTTTTGGCCCCAAAACGCATCCCTGCGACTCATGGACGACTGATTCTGATCATAAATGGGGGCCATGGCTGCAAAAAACACCCAAACTCGCCCTTTTTGGCCTCAAAACACCCAAAGCCACCCCTTTTGGCCCCAAAATTAATCTCTCTGGCTCATGGACAACTGATTCTGGCCATAACTGGGGGCTACGGCTGCAAAAACCACCCAAAAACACCCCTTCTGACCCCAAAATGCATCCCTGCAGCTCATGGACGACTCATTCTGGTCATAAATGGGGGCCATGGCTGCAAAAAAACACCCAAACTCGCTCTTTTTGGCCCCAAAAACCACCCAAAGGCACCCCGTTTGGCCCCAAAATGCATCCCTGCGGCTCATGGATGACTGATTTTGGTCATAAATGGGGGCTATGGCTGCAAAAAACACCCAAAAACACCCCTTTTGGCCCCCAAAATACCCAAAGCCACCCATTTTGGCCCCAAAATGCTTCCCTATGACTCATGGACGACTGATTTTGGTCATATTTGGGAGCTATGGCTGCAAAAAAACACCCAAAACCACCCCTTTTGGCCCCCAAAACACCCAAAGCCACCCCTTCTGGCTCCAAAATGAATCTCTTGTGGCTCATGAACAACTGATTCTGGTCATATTTGGGGGCTATGGCTGCACAAACCACCCAAAAACACCCCTTTTGGCCCCCAAAACACCCAAAGCCACCCCTTTTGGCCCCAAAATCAATCTCTCTGGCTCATGGACGACTGATTCTGGCCATAACTGTTTGCTACAACTGTAAAAAACACCCAAACCCACCTGTTTAGCCCCAAAACAGCTCCCTGCAGCACTTACATCGGCAGCTGCCGCTCATGGACGAGTGCTCCTGCCCGTAACTGTTGGCTACAACCACAAAAAGAGGTTAACACACCCCAAAATGAACAACTGGACCCCAAAACGACCCCCTGCAACTCACAGACAACAAGTTCTGCTCATAACTCTTGGCTACAACTGAAAACCACCCCAAAAATCACCCTGTTTGGCCCCAAAATGACCCCCTGCCCCTCACAGACCACCCCTCCTGCCCCCGTTTTGGCCCCAAACCACGCTCACAGCCGCCGCCGCCGCCGCTGTACTGGTTCTGCTGGCTGTAGCTCTGGGGGGGTTGTAGGACGACTGCTGGCTGTAGCTCTGCTGCTGCCCGCTGTAGCTCGACTGTTGGCTGTAGCTGCCGCTGGGCGGTTGTCCGTAGCTGGAACTCTGCGACCCGCTCCCGTAACTGTGGAGAAACCCAGACACGGCTCGTTTAGACACAAACCCGGCCTCTTCAGACCCAAAATCGGCTTTGTTAATCCAAAACCAGCCTCTTTAGACCCCAAATCGGCTTTGTTAAGCCAAAACCAGCCGCTTTAGACCCAAATCGGCTTTGTTAAACCAAAATCAACCCTTTTAGACCCAAAATTGGCTTTGTTAATCCCAAACCAACCCTTTTAGACCCAAAATCGGCTTTGTTAAACCAAAACCAGCCTCTTTAGACCCAAAATCGGCTTTGTTAAACCAAAATCAACCCGTTTAGACCCAAAATCGGCTTTGTTAATCCAAAACCAGCCTCTTAGACCCAAAATCGGCTTTGTTAATCTAAAACCAGTCTGTTTAGACCAAAATTGGCTTTGTTAATCCAAAACCAGCCTCTTTAGACCCAAAATTGGCTTTGTTAACCAAAACCAGTCTGTTTAGAGCCAAAATCGGCTTTGTTAATCCCAAACCAACCCTTTTAGACCCAAAATCGGCTTTGTTAACCCAAAACCAGCCACTTTAGACCCAAAATCGGCTTTGTTAATCCAAAACCAGCCACTTTAGACCCAAAATCGGTTTTGTTAATCCAAAACCAGCTTTTTAGACCCCAAATCGGCTTTCTTAAATCAAAATCAACCCTTTTAGACCCAAAATCAGCTTTGTTAAACCAAAACCAACCCATTTGGACCCAAAATTGGCTTTGTTAATCCCAAACCAACCCTTTTAGACCCAAATTGGCTTTTTAAGCCAAACCCAACCCGTTTAGACCCAAAATCGGCTTTGTTAATCCAAAACCAGCCGCTTTAGACCCAAAATCGGCTTTGTTAAACCAAAATCAACCCGTTTAGACCCAAAATCGGCTTTGTTAATCCAAAACCAACCCTTTTAGACCCAAAATCGGCTTTGTTAATCCAAAACCAACCCTTTTAGACCCAAAATTGGCTTTGTTAATCCAAAACCAACTCTTTTAGACCCAAAATCGGCTTTCTTAAACCAAAACCAACCCTTTTAGACCCAAAATCAGCTTTGTTAAACCAAACCAACCCTTTTAGACCCAAAATCGGCTTTTAAGCCAAAACCAACCCGTTTAGACCCAAAATCGGCTTTGTTAATCCAAAACCAGCCTCTTTAGACCCAAAATCGGCTTTCTTAAACAAAATCAACCCGTTTAGACACAAAATCAGCTTTGTTAAACCAAAACCAAGCCATTTGGACCCAAAATCGGCTTTGTTAAGCCAAAACCAGCCTCTTTAGACCCAAAATCAGCTTTGTTAAGCCAAAACCAGCTGCTTTAGACCCAAAATCTGCTTTGTTAATCCAAAACCAACCCGTTTAGACCCAAAATCGGCTTTGTTAATCCAAAACCAACCCTTTTAGACCCAAAATCTGCTTGGTTAATCCAAAACCAGCCTGTTTAGACCCAAAATTGCTTTTTTAATCCAAAACCAACCCTTTTAGACCCAAAATCGGCTTTGTTAATCCAAAACCAACCCCTTTAGACCCAAAATCGGCTTTGTTAATCTCAAACCAGCTGTTTAGACCCAAAATCGGCTTTTTCTAACCCAAAACCTGCTTTTTTAACCCAAACCACCTGTTTAAACCCCAAAATCGGCTTTTTTAATCAAAAACCAACCCGTCTGGACCCAAAATTGCCTTTTTTAATCCAAAACCAGCCTGTTCAGACCCAAACCGCTTTTTCACCAAAAAAAAGGTCTTGTTTAGACCACAAAACAACTTTGTAAACCAAACCAGCTTTTTTAGACCCAAAAATGGTTGTCTTTTGATCCAACACCAGGTTTTTCTAAAAAACATTGCCCTTTCCATCCAAGAAGTGCCTTTCCATCCAAAAACTGCCCTTTCCAGCCCAAAAAGTTCTTTTAACCTAAAAAATCTTGGGTTTAATTAAAAAAAACACCTTTTCATCAACAAAGCGTCCTTTACGTCCATAAAAATGCCCTTTTACTCCAAAAAAACGGCCTTTTTAATCAAAAAAAGCTGTTTCTACCCAAAACAATGCCCTTTCCACCCAAAAAAATTCTTTTTAACCTAAAATATCAAGTTTTTCACCCACAAAATGCCTTTTTTAATCCAAAAGAGCCCTTTCTAATAAAAAAGCCCTTTTAATCCAAAAAAGCGTTTCTAATCCAAAAGAAGCCCTTTCTAATCCACAAAGGCCTTTTTTAACCACAAAGGCCTTTTTTAATCCCAAAACGCCGTTTTAATCCAAAAAGCCGTTTTTAACCCCCAAAAAGCCGTTTTTAATCCAAAAAAGCCGTTTTTAATCCCCCAAAAGCCGTTTTTAAGCCCCAAAAGGCCGTTTTTAATCCCAAAAGGCCGTTTTTAATCCCACAAAGGCCGTTTTTAAGCCCCAAAAAGCCGTTTTAACCCCCAAAAAGCCGTTTTTAACCCCCAAAAAGCCGTTTTTTAACCCCAAAAAAGCCGTTTTTAACCCCAAAAAAGCCGTTTTTAACCCCAAAAAAGCCGTTTTTAATCCAAAAGAGCCCTTTCTGATCCCCCAAAGAGCCGTCCCCCCCCCCGAAGCCCCCCCCCCCGCCCTCCCCACCTGCTGCTGGAGGAGCCGGCGGCCGGGGGCTGCGAGTAGCTGGGGTAGGACGAGGGTTGGTAGGAGCTCTGCGAGCTCTGCCCGCTGCCGTAGCCGCCGGCGCTGCCGTAGGCCTGCGGCGTCGACTGGGTGCTGTAGCCTGGGCGGGGGGGCAAGGAGAGAAGAGCGCGGTGAGGCGGCCCCCGGGGTGCCGAGGTGGGGGGTTTGGGGGGGGGTTTGGGGGGATGTTTGGGTGCCGCTCACTGCTCTGGGTCTGGCCGTAGGACGAGCTGTAGCTGTTCTGGCCGTAGCCCGAGGTGTCGCCGGACTGGCCGTAGCCGCCGTAGCTCTGCTGCCCGTAGGCCTGGCTGCCCTGCTGCGAGTAGCCCTGGCTCGGCGGCGCCGGGTACGCGCCGTAGCTGCGGGGAAACCGGCACAGAACCGGGGCGGTGGGTGAAACGGCACCGTCTGGGGGGGGGGGGAGAGGGGAGGGGGAGGGGGGAGAGGGGAGGGGGAGGGGGGAGAGGGGAGGGAAGGGGGGACGGGGGGCGGGGGGAGGGGGGAGAGGGGAGGGGGAGAGGGGAGGGGGGAGGGGGGAGGGGAGGGAAGGGGGAAGGGGAGGGAAGGGGGAAGGGGGGACGGGGGGCGGGGGAAGGGAGGGGGAGGGGGGAGGGGGAAAGGGGAGGGGGAGGGGGAGGGGGAGGGGGAGGGGGGAGGGAGGGGGAGGGGAAGGGGAGGGGGAAGGGGGAGGGGGAAGGGGGAGGGGGAAGGGGGAGGGGGAAGGGGGAAGGGGGAGGGGAGGGGAAGGGGGAGGGGGAGGGGAAGGGGAGGGGGAGGGGGAGGGGGAAGGGGGAGGGGAAGGGGGAGGGGGGGAAGGGGGAGGGGGAAGGGGAGGGGAAGGGGGAGGGGGAAGGGGGAGGGGAAGGGGGGAGGGGGAGAGGGGTGGGAGGAGGGGAGAAGGGAAGGGGGAGGGGGGTACAGGTGGGGGGTGGCAGTACTCTGTGTCGCGGTCTGGCTGTAATCTGTGGGGAGAAACGAGAACAGGGAGAGCGTCAGAGCTGCCAAAACCCCTGAAGAAACCAAAACACCAACGGACTGGGCCCTTTCCTCCTAAAACCAACAGATTTGGGCTCCTTCCTCCTAAAAACGAACAGATTGAGGCTCCTTCCTCCTATAAATCAACAATTTTAAGCTCCTTCCTCCTATAAATCAACAATTTTAAGCTCCTTCCTCCTATAAATCAACAATTTTAAGCTCCTTCCTCTATAAATCAACAATTTTAAGCTCCTTCCTCCTATAAATCAACAATTTTAAGCTCCTTCCTCCTATAAATCAACAATTTTAAGCTCCTTCCTCCTATATATCAACAATTTTAAGCTCCTTCCTCCTATATATCAACAATTTTAAGCTCCTTCCTCCTATATATCAACAATTTTAAGCTCCTTCCTCCTAAAAATCAACAGATTTGGGCTCCTTCCTCCTAAAAATGAACAGATTTAAGCTCCTTCCACCAAAAAAAATCAAGAGATTTAGCTCCTTCCTCCTATAAATGAACAAATTTAAGCTCCTTCCGCCAAAAAATCAACAAATTTAAGCTCCTTCCTCCAAATAATCAACAGATTTGGGCTCCTTCCTCCTAAAAACAAACAGATTTGGGCTCTTCTGCAAAAATCACCAGATTTGGGCTCCTTCCTTCTAAAATCACCAGATTTGGGCTCCTTCCTTCTAAAAATCACCAGATTTGGGCTCCTTCCTTCTAAAAATCACCAGATTTGGGCTCCTTCCTTCTAAAAATCACCAGATTTGGGCTCCTTCCTCCTAAAAATCAACAGATTCGGGCTCCTTCCTCCTAAAAATCAACAGATTCGGGCTCCTTCCTCCTAAAATCAACAGATTGGGCTCCTTCCTCCTAAAAATCAACAGATTTGGGCTCCTTCCTCTAAAAATCAACAGATTTGGGCTCCTTCCTCCTAAAAATCAACAGATTTGGGCTCCTTCCTCCTAAAAATCAACAGATTTGGGCTCCTTCCTCCTAAAAATCAACAGATTTGGGCTCCTTCCTCCTAAAAATCAACAGATTTGGGCTCCTT
>JAUMJL010002779.1:0-15455 GCA_033558185.1 Dromococcyx pavoninus
CCTTGTGTTGCCCCCCCGACCCCTGACCCCCTCCCACGATCCCCCCCCCCCCCCAAGACACCCCCAACTCAGTCTCAAAGCTCGTGGCCTCTTTATAAAAAGGGGGGGCCCCGGGGGGGGGTCCCCCATATCCACACTATGTACAGGGGGGGGGAGGGGGCACTGCCAGGGCCCCCCCCTCCCCCGTATTTACAGGGGGGAGGGGGGGGAAAGGGTGGTCAGGGCCCCCCCCCCCAAATTTACAGAGTGGTGGGGGGGGAGGGGCCTGGACCCCCTGAGTTTCTACAAGAAACAGCCAAGGGGGGGGAAGGGCAGGGGGTGTCATGGCCACCGGGGGGTGTCATGGCCACCGTGGGGACATCATGGCTGCCCTGGGATGTCATGGCTGCCAGGGCATGTCATGG
The DNA here is from genome assembly GCA_033558185.1 of Dromococcyx pavoninus. Lineage (NCBI taxonomy): Eukaryota > Metazoa > Chordata > Aves > Cuculiformes > Neomorphidae > Dromococcyx > Dromococcyx pavoninus. The sequence continues at coordinate 405 of JAUMJL010002779.1, forward strand.
CCGCCATGGGGACATCACAGCTGCCCTGGGGTGTCATGGCCACCAGGGGTTATCATGGCCGCCGTGGGGACATCACAGCTGCCCTGGGGTGTCATGGCCACCAGGGGTTATCATGGCCGCCGTGGGGACATCATGGCTGCCAGGGGTTATCATGGCTGCCGTGGGGACATCATGGCTGCCCTGGGGGTGTCATGGCTGCCAGGGGGTGTCATGGCTGCCGTGGGGACATCATGGCTGCCCTGGGGGTGTCATGGCTGCCAGGGGGTGTCATGGCTGCCGTGGGGACATCACAGCTACCCTGGGGTGTCATGGCCACCAGGGGGTGTCATGGCCACCGCGGGGACATCATGGCTGCCCTGGGGTGTCATGGCTGCCAGGGGGTGTCATGGCTGCCGTGGGGACATCATGGCTGCACTGGGGGTGTCATGGCTGCCAGGGGGTGTCATGGCCGCCATGGGAACATCATGGCTGCCAGGGGTTATCATGGCTGCCGTGGGGACATCATGGCTGCCCTGGGGGTGTCATGGCTGCCAGGGGGTGTCATGGCCGCCATGGGAACATCATGGCTGCCAGGGGGTGTCATGGCTGCCGTGGGGACATCATGGCTGCCAGGGGGTGTCATGGCCACCATGTTGGTGTCATGGCCGCCGGGGTCACCCCGAGGTCACTCTGGGGACGTCCTCGCGCCAACCACAACGTCCTCAACGTCAACAACAACGTCCTCCAGTCAACGGTGGAGCCTCCAACGTCAACCTTGGTGACCCCAACGTCAACGATGACGTCCTCAACGCCAACCATGATGTCCTCAAGTCAACGGTGGTGCCTCCAACGTCAACCACGTTGGGTCCAACGTCAACCCTGGTGGCCCCAACGTCAACGATGATGTCCTCAAGTCAACCACGATGTCCTCAACTCAATGGTGGTTGTCCCAACATCAACCATGATGTCCTCACGTCAACCTTGGTGGCCCCAACGTCAACCCTGGTGGCTCCAACGTCAACCATGATGTCTTAAAGTCAACGGTGGTGGCCCCAACGTCAACCCTGGTGCCTCCAACGTCAACCACGTTGGTTCCACATCAACGACAACGTCCTCAGCGTCAACCCTGGTGGCTCCAACGTCAACCATGATGTCCTCAACTCAACGGTGGTGCCTCCAACGTCAACCCTGGTGCTTCCAACATCAACCATTATGTTCTCAAGTCAATGGTGGCAGCCTCAACGTCAACCCTGGTGGCCCCAACCGTCAACCATGATGTCTTAAAGTCAACGGTGATGGCCCCAACGTCAACCATAATGTCCTCAAGTCAACGGTGATGGCCCCAACGTCAACCATGATGTCCTCAAGTCAACGGTGGTGCCTCCAACGTCAACCATGTTGGTTCCACATCAACGACAACGTCCTCAGCGTCAACCCTGGTGGCCCCAACGTCAACCATGATGTCCTCAAGTCAACGGTGGTGGCCCCAACGTCAACCCTGGTGCCTCCAACGTCAACCATGTTGGTTCCACATCAACGACAACGTCCTCAGTGTCAACCCTGGTGGCCCCAACGTCAACCCTGGTGGCTCCAACATCAACCACGATGTCTTAAAGTCAACGGTGATGGCCCCAACGTCAACCATGATGTCCTCAACTCAACCCTGGTGCCTCCAACGTCAACCACGTTGGTTCCACATCAACGACAACGTCCTCAGCGTCAACCCTGGTGGCTCCAACGTCAACCATGATGTCCTCAAGTCAACGGTGGTGGCCCCAACGTCAACCCTGGTGGCCCCAGGCCCCTCGGTGGTGGCCCCAGGCCCCCCGTGTCCCCCCACCCTAGTTGAGGGAGCCGCGGCAGCTCTCGGTGCGGCACAGACAGGGGATCTTGGTGTCCTCCAGGGGGAATTTGTAGTCGTAGGTGATCTCCTCGTTGACGCCGATCGGCTGCTTCGAGTAGATGACGATCTTCTTCTGGGCCTCGATGGTGATGACCTTGGCGTAGCAGTTGGGCTGGGGATGGGGGACACACACGGCGTCCGGTCAGTTTGGGGGGGGTCAGAGGGGGGTTTGGGGTGGTTTGAGGTCATTTTGGGGTGGTTTGAGGTCATCTTGGATGCTTTGAGGTCATTTTGGGGTGGTTTGAGATGGTTTGAGGTCATTTTGAGGTCATTTTGGATGGTTTGGGGTCATTTTGGGGTGGTTTGGGGTCATCTTGGATGGTTTGAGATGGTTTGGGGTGGTTTTGGGATGTTTTGGGGTGGTCTTGGGGTGGTTTGAGGTCATTTTGGGTGGTTTGAGGTCATCTTGGATGGTTTGAGATGGTTTGAGGTGGTTTTGGGGTGTTTTGGGGTGGTCTTGGGGTGATTTGAGGTCATTTTGGGTGGTTTGGGGTCATTTTGGGTGGTTTGAGATGGTTTGAGGGGGTTTTGGGGTGTTTTGGGGTGGTTTGGGGTCATTTTGGGGTGGTTTGAGGTCATCTTGGATGCTTTGAGGTCATTTTGGGGTGGTTTGAGATGGTTTGAGGTGGTTTGAGGTCATTTTGGATGGTTTGGGGTCATTTTGGGGTGGTTTGAGGTCATTTTGGGGTGGTTTGAGGTCATCTTGGATGCTTTGAGGTCATTTTTGGGGTGGTTTGAGATGGTTTGAGGTGGTTTGAGGTCATTTTGAGGTCATTTTGGAAGGTTTGGGGACATTTTGGGGTGGTTTGAGGTCATCTTGGATGGTTTGAGGTGGTTTGAGATGGTTTGAGGTGGTTTTGGGATGTTTTGGGGTGGTTTTGGGGTGATTTGAGGTCATTTTGGATGGTTTGGGGTCATTTTGGAGTGGTTTGAGATGGTTTTGGGGTGTTTTGGGATGGTTTTGGGGTGGTTTGAGGTCATTTTGGGTGGTTTGGGGTCATCTTGGATGGTTTGAGATGGTTTGAGGTGGTTTTGGGATGTTTTGGGGTGGTCTTGGGGTGGTTTGAGGTCATCTTGGATGCTTTGAGGTCATTTTGGGTGGTTTGAGATGGTTTGAGGTGGTTTGAGGTCATTTTGAGGTCATTTTGGAAGGTTTGGGGACATTTTGGGGTGGTTTGAGGTCATTTTGGGGTGGTTTGAGGTCATCTTGGATGGTTTGAGATGGTTTGAGGTGGTTTGAGGTCATTTTGGGGTGGTTTGAGGTCATCTTGGATGGTTTGAGATGGTTTGAGGTGGTTTGAGGTCATTTTGGGGTGGTTTGAGGTCATCTTGGATGGTTTGAGATGGTTTGAGGTGGTTTGGGGTCATTTTGGGGTGGTTTGAGGTCATCTTGGATGGTTTGAGATGGTTTAAGGTGGTTTTGTGGTGTTTTGGGGTGGTCTTGGGGTGGTTTGAGGTCATCTTGGATGCTTTGAGGTCATTTTTGGGGTGGTTTGAGATGGTTTGAGGTGGTTTGAGGTCATTTTGAGGTCATTTTGGATGGTTTGGGGTCATTTTGGGGTGGTTTGAGGTCATTTTGGGGTGGTTTGAGGTCATTTTGGGGTGGTTTGAGGTCATCTTGGATGGTTTGAGGTGGTTTGAGGTGGTTTTGGGGTGTTTTGGGATGGTTTTGGGGTGGTTTGAGGTCATTTTGGGTGGTTTGGGGTCATCTTGAGGTGGTTTGAGATGGTTTAAGGTGGTTTTGGGGTGTTTTGGGGTGGTCTTGGGGTGGTTTGAGGTCATTTTGTGTGGTTTGAGATGGTTTGAGGGGGTTTCGGGGTGTTTTTGGGTGGTTTGAGGTCATTTTGGGGTGGTTTTGGGGTGGTTTGGGGTCATCTTGGATGGTTTGAGATGGTTTGAGGTGGTTTTGGGGTGTTTTGGGGTCATTTTGGGGTGTTTTGGGGTCATTTTGGGATGTTTTGAAGTCATTTTGGGTGGTTTGAGATGGTTTGAGGTGGTTTGGGGTCATATTGAGGTGGTTTGAGGTGGTTTTGGGATGGTTTTGGGGTGGTCTTGGGGTGGTTTGAGGTCATTTTGGGTGGTTTGGGGTCATCTTGAGGTGGTTTGAGATGGTTTAAGGTGGTTTTGGGGTGTTTTGGGGTGGTTTTGGGGTGGTTTGAGGTCATCTTGGATGGTGTGAGGTGGTTTAAGGTGGTTTTGGGGTGTTTTGGGATGGTCTTGGGGTGGTTTGAGGTCATTTTGGGTGGTTTGGGGTCATTTGGGGGTGGATTGAGATGGTTTGAGGTGGTTTTGGGATGTTTTGGGGTGGTTTTGGGGTGATTTGAGGTCATTTTGGGTGGTTTGGGGTCATCTTGGATGCTTTGAGGTCATTTTGGGGTGGTTTGAGATGGTTTGAGGTGGTTTGAGGTCATTTTGGATGGTTTGGGGACATTTTGGGGTGGTTTGGGGTCATTTTGGGGTGGTTTGAGATGGTTTGAGGTGGTTTTGGGATGTTTTGGGGTGGTCTTGGGGTGGTTTGAGGTCATTTTGGGGTGGTTTGAGGTCATCTTGGATGGTTTGAGATGGTTTGGGGTGGTTTTGGGATGTTTTGGGGTGGTCTTGGGGTGGTTTGAGGTCATTTTGGGTGGTTTGGGGTCATCTTGGATGGTTTGAGATGGTTTGAGGTGGTTTTGGGATGTTTTGGGGTGGTCTTGGGGTGGTTTGAGGTCATCTTGGATGCTTTGAGGTCATTTTGGGTGGTTTCAGATGGTTTGAGGTGGTTTGAGGTCATTTTGAGGTCATTTTGGATGGTTTGGAGTCATTTGGGGGTGGTTTGAGATGGTTTGAGGGGGTTTTGGGATGGTTTTGGGGTGGTTTGAGGTCATTTTGGGGTGGTTTGAGGTCATCTTGGATGCTTTGAGGTCATTTTTGGGGTGGTTTGAGATGGTTTGAGGTGGTTTGAGGTCATTTTGAGGTCATTTTGGATGGTTTGGGGTCATTTTGGGGTGGTTTGAGGTCATCTTGGATGGTTTGAGATAGTTTGAGGGGGTTTTGGGGTGTTTTGGGGTCATTTTGAGTGATTTTGGGGTGGTTTTGGGTCACTTTGGGTGGTTTTGTGTCATTTTGGGTCGTTAAAGGGTCATTCTGGGGCAGTTTGGGGTCATTTTGGATGGTTTTGGGTCATTTTGAGGTGGTTTTGGAGCGGTTTTGGGTCATTTTGAGTGATTTTTGGGTGGTTTTGGGTCATTTTGGGTGATTTTTGGGTGGTTTGGGGTCATTTTGGGTGGTTTTGGGGTGGTTTGAGGTAATTTTGGGTCATTTCGGGGCAGTTTGGGGTCATTTTGGGTGGTTTTGGGGTGGTTTTGGCTCATTTTGGGGCGGTTTGGGGTCATTTTGGGTGGTTTTGGGTCACTTTGGGGCGGTTTGGGGTCATTTTGGGTGGTTTTGGGGTGGTTTTGGGGCGGTTTTGGGTCATTTTGGGTCGTTTTGGGGTCATTTTGGGTGGTTTTGGGGCGGGTTTGGGTCATTTTTGGTGGTTTCAGGGTGGTTTGGGATCTTTTGGGGTGGTTTGGGGTCATTTTGGGGTGGTTTTGGGTCATTTTGGGGTCATTTGGGGTCTTTTTGGGGTCATTTTGGGTGGTTTCGGGGTGGTTTGGGTGAGGTTTTGGGTTATTTTGGGGCGGTTTGGGGTCATTTTGGGTGGTTTGGGGTCATTTTGGGGCGGTTTTGGGTGATTTTGGGTCGTTTTGGGGTCATTTTGGGTGGTTTTGGATCTTTTTGGGTCATTTTTGGTGGTTTCAGGGTGGTTTGGGATCTTTTGGGGAGGTTTTGGGTCATTTTGGGGCGGTTTGGGGTCATTTTGGGTGGTTTCGGGGTGGTTTTGGGTCACTTTTGGGTCATTTTGGGGTGGTTTTCAGTCATTTTGGGTGATTTTGGGGCGGTTTTGGGTCATTTTGGGTGGTTTTGGGGTGGTTGGAGGTCATTTTGGGTCACTTTGGGGCAGTTTTGGGTCATTTTGGGGCGGTTTGGGGTCATTTTGGGTGGTTTTGGGGTGGTTGGAGGTCATTTTGGGTCACTTTGGGGCAGTTTTGGGTCATTTTGGGGCGGTTTGGGGTCATTTTGGGTGGTTTTGGGGTGGTTGGAGGTCATTTTGGGTCATTTTGGGGCGGTTTTGGGTCATTTTGGGGTGGTTTTCAGTCATTTTGGGTGATTTTGGGGCGGTTTTGGGTCATTTTGGGTGGTTTTGGGGTGGTTTTCAGTCATTTTGGGTGGTTTTTGGGAGGTTTTGGGTCATTTTGGGGCGGTTTTGGGTCATTTTGGGTGGTTTCGGGGTGGTTGGAGGTCATTTTGGGTCACTTTGGGGCAGTTTTGGGTCATTTTGGGGCGGTTTTGGGTCATTTTGGGTGGTTTTGGGGCAGTTTGGGGTCATTTGGGGTCTTTTTGGGATCATTTTGGGTGGTTTTGGGGCAGTTTGGGGTCTGTTTTGGGTCACTTTGGGGCAGTTTTGGGTCATTTTGGGGTGGTTTTCAGTCATTTTGGGTGGTTTTTGGGAGGTTTTGGGTCATTTTGGGGCGGTTTTGGGTCATTTTGGGTGGTTTTGGGGTGGTTGGAGGTCATTTTGGGTCACTTTGGGGCAGTTTTGGGTCATTTTGGGGTGGTTTTCAGTCATTTTGGGTGATTTTGGGGCGGTTTTGGGTCATTTTGGGTGGTTTTGGGGTGGTTTTGGGTCACTTTGGGGCAGTTTTGGGTCATTTTGGGGCGGTTTGGGGTCATTTTGGGTGGTTTTGGGGTGGTTGGAGGTCATTTTGGGTCATTTTGGGGCGGTTTTGGGGTCATTTTGGGTGGTTTGGGGTCATTTTGAGGCGGTTTTGGGTGATTTTGGGTCGTTTTGGGGTCATTTTGGGGTGGTTTGGGATCTTTTTGGGTCATTTTGGGTGGTTTTGGGGCGGGTTTGGGTCATTTTTGGTGGTTTCAGGGTGGTTTGGGGTCGTTTTGGGGCAGTTTGGGGTCATTTAGGGTCATTTTGGGGTTATTTTGGGTGGTTTTGGGTCATTTTGGGTGGTTCAGGGGTGGTTTTGGGGCAGTTTTGGGTCATTTTGGGTGGTTTTGGGGTGGTTTTGAGTCATTTTGGGGTGGTTTGGGGTCATTTTGGGTCGTTTTGGGGAGGTTTTGGGTCATTTTGGGGCGGTTTGGGGTCATTTTGGGTCATTTTGGGGTGGTTTTCAGTCATTTTGGGTGATTTTGGGGCGGTTTGGGGTCATTTTGGGGCGGTTTTGGGGGATTTTGGGTCGTTTTGGGGTCATTTTGGGTGGTTTTGGATCTTTTTGGGTCATTTTTGGTGGTTTCAGGGTGGTTTGGGATCTTTTGGGGAGGTTTTGGGTCATTTTGGGGCGGTTTGGGGTCATTTTAGGTGGTTTTGGGGTGGTTTGAGGTCATTTTGGGTCACTTTGGGGCAGTTTTGGGTCATTTTGGGGCGGTTTGGGGTCATTTTGGGTGGTTTTGGGGTGCTTGGAGGTCATTTTGGGTCATTTTGGGGCGGTTTTGGGTCATTTTGGGGTGGTTTTCAGTCATTTTGGGTGATTTTGGGGCGGTTTTGGGTCATTTTGGGTGGTTTTGGGTCACTTTGGGGCAGTTTTGGGTCATTTTGGGGCGGTTTGGGGTCATTTTGGGTGGTTTTGGGGTGGTTTTGGGTCACTTTGGGTGGTTTTGGGGTGGTTTGAGGTCATTTTGGGTGATTTTGGGGCGGTTTTGGGTCATTTTGGGTGGTTTTGGGGCGGTTTTGGGTCATTTTGGGTGGTTTTGGGGCAGTTTGGGGTCATTCGGGGCAGTTTGGGGTCAGTTGTGGGGCCGGGCCCCCCCCTCACCGTGCAGCAGTGGTTGATGAACCGCGCCAAGTTGCCGCACTTGGTGGCGTCGATGATGGTGTCGTGGTCCACGCGGAAGAGGTAACTGCTCCCGATGCCCTCCCGCACGTAGCGCTTCTCCCGCATGTCGGCCACCACCTGGGGACACCACGGCCAGGGGGGGTCACCCCAGGGGGGCTGAGGGCACCCGTGGGGGTCACCAAGGGGTGGTTGAGGTGGCCATGGGGAAGCTGAGGTGGCCAAGGGGTGGTTGGGGGTCACCAAGGAGTACTTGGAGGTCACCAAGGGGTGGTTTGGGGTCGCCACGGGGTGGCTGAGGTGGCCAAGGGGTGGTTTGGGGTCGCCACGGGGTGGTTTGGGGTCACCAAGGGGTGGTTTGGGGTCACCAAGGGGTGGTTGAGGTGGCCATGGGGAAGTTGAGGTGATCAAGGGGTGGTTGGGGGTCACCAAGGGGTGGTTTTGGGTCACCAAGGGGTGGTTGAGGTTGCCAAGGGATGCTTTGGGGTCACCATGGGGTGGTTGGGGGTCACCAGGAGTGGTTTGGGGTCACCATGGGGTGGTTTGGGGTCACCAAGGGGTGCTTGGGGGTCACCAAGGGGTGATTTGGGGTCACCAAGGGGTGGTTTGGGGTCACCAAGGGGTGGTTGAGGTGGCCATGGGGAAGTTGAGGTGGTCAAGGGGTGGTTGGGGGTCACCAAGGGGTGGTTTTGGGTCACCAAGGGGTGGTTGAGGTGGCCATGGGGTGGTTGGGGGTCACCAAGGGGTGGTTGGGGGTCACCAGGGGTGGTTTTGGGTCACCAAGGGGGAGTTTGAGGTCATCAAGTGGTGGTTGAGGTGGCCATGGGGTGGTTGGGGGTGACCATGGGGTGGTTGGGGGTCACCAAGGGGTGGTTGAGGTGGCCATGGGGAGGTCGAGGTGGCCACGGGGGGGTTCATGGTGGCCACAGGGGGCTCATGGTGGCCACGGGGGGGTTCATGGTGGCCACAGGAGGTCTCGGGCTGACCTGGCGTACGCTCTGCCCCACGTACTCGATGACCATCTCGTCGGCCGCGATCGGCTCCATCGCGAAGAGGCCCCACTCGTGGATGCGGCTGCGGCCGAAGCGGAGGCGCTTCTTCCGGAACTTGGTTGAGGAGGGGGGAAACAGGGAGGGGGGTGAAGGATCTGGGGTGGGGGGGGACCCACGGGGAGAGGAGAAGGTGGAGGACACGGATACGGAGGACAGGGACACGGAGAAGGTGGAGAGAAGGAGAGGGAGGACGCGGGAGGAAGAACACGGAGAGGAGGAGGACGTGGAGACCACGAAGGACACGGAGAACGTGGAGAGGAGGACGTGGAGGACACGGAGAGCACGGGATGGAGGAGATCAACGAGGAGAACGTGGAGTGATGGACGTGGAGGACACGGGTGGGGAGGTGGAGAAGGTCAGGATGGAGAAGATGGACGTGGAGAAGGTGGACGGACGGACACGGACACAGAGAGCACGGAGGACACGGAGCCCGGGTGGTGGTGACGGCGCTCGGGTCCCACCTTGAGCTGGTTGAGCTTGAGGAGGTCACTGTCCAGGAGGGCGGCCGAGCCGATGGCGCTGAGGAGGCGCCGCTGCTCCGAGCGCCGCTCCGAGAGCACCCGGTTGGGACCCTGGGGGCGGAGAGGAGAGCGGTGGGGAGGGACCGTGGGTCAGGGTGGGGGAGCAGGGGGACGAGGAGGAGGAGGAGGTGGAGGTGGAGATGGAGGTGGTGGAGAAGGTGGAGGAGATGGAGATGGAAGTGGTAGCGGTGGCTGGAGGTGGAGATGGAGAAGGTCGGAGGTGGAGGTGGGGGAGATGGAGGTGGAGGTGGGGATGGAGATGGAGGAGACGGAGATGGAGGTGGTGGAGGTGGAGATGGAATAGGTCGGAGGAGGTGGAGGTGGAGGTGGAGGTGGTGGAGGTGGAGATGGAGGTGGAGGTGGTGGTGGAGGTGGAGATGGAGGTGGTGGTGGAGGTGGTGGAGGTGGAGGTGGAAATGGAGGAGGTGGAGATGGAGGTGGAGGTGGTGGAGGTGGAGATGGAGTTGGTAGAGGTGGAGATGGAGGTAGAGGTGAAGATGGAGGTGGAGATGGAGGTGGAGGTGGTGGAGGTGGAGATGGAGGTGGAGATGGAGGAGGTGGAGGTGGAGATGGTGGAGGTGGAGATGGAGGTGGAGGTGGTGGTGCAGGCGGAGGTGGAGATGGACGTGGAGGTGGTGGAGGTGGAGATGCAAATGGAGGTGGAGGTGGTGGAGATGGAGGTGGTGGAGGTGATGGAGGTGGAAATGGTGATGGAGGTGGAGGTGGAGATGGAGGTGGTGGTGGAGGTAGAGATGGCGGAGGTGGAGATGGAGGTGGAGATGGAGGAGGTGGAGATGGAGGTGGAGGTGGTGGAGGTGGAGGTGGTGGAGATGGAGGAGGTGGAGATGGAGGTGGAGATGGAGGTGGAGATGGAGGTGGAGGAGGTGGAGATGGAGGAGGTGGAGGTGGAGATGGAGGAGGTGGAGGTGGAGATGGAGGAGGTGGAGGTGGAGATGGAGGTGGTGGAGGTGGAGATGGAGGAGGTGGAGGTGGAGATGGAGGAGGTGGAGGTGGAGATGGAGGTGGTGGAGGTGGAGATGGAGGTGGTGGAGGTGATGGAGGTGGTGGAGATGCAGGTGGAGATGGAGGTGGAGATGGAGGTGGAGATGGAGCAGGTGGAGATGGAGGTGGTGGAGATGGAGGTGGAGATGGAGGTGGAGATGGAGGTGGAGATGGAGCAGGTGGAGATGGAGGTGGAGGTGGTGGAGGTGGAGGTGGTGGAGATGGAGGAGGTGGAGATGGAGGTGGAGATGGAGGTGGAGATGGAGGTGGTGGAGGTGATGGAGGTGATGGAGGTGGAGGTGGAGATGGAGGTGGAGATGGAGGTGGAGATGGAGGTGGAGATGGAGGTGGTGGAGGTGATGGAGGTGATGGAGGTGGAGGTGGAGATGGAGGTGGAGATGGAGGTGGAGATGGAGGTGGTGGAGGTGATGGAGGTGGAGGTGGAGGTGGAGATGGAGGTGGATATGGAGATGGAGATGGAGGTGGAGCTGGAGGTGGAGGAGGTGGAGGAGGCCCCTACCTGGGGGTCGGGGGCGCCGCGCTGGGGCCGGGGGTGCAGGTACCGCGCCTTCTCCTGGCGGTCGATGGCGTAGAAGCCCTCGCTGCGGGCGCTGCCCGTCCGGTGCCCGCGAGGTCCCGCCCAGCGGCGCCCGGGGCTGCGCCACCGCGTCAGTGCGGGGGGGGGTCAAGGAGAACCACGGGGACATCTCTGGAGAGCAACGTCCCAACGACCCCCAAAGCCATCCCTTTGACCCCAAACCCATCCTCTTGACCCCAAACCCATCCCCATGACCCCAATACCCAACACCAATGACCCCAAGGCCAACGATACCCAACAACCTTGACCCCAAAACCCATCCCCACGTCCCCACCACCTCTGGATACCCAACAACCTTGACCCTAAACCCAACGATACTCAACAACCTTGACCCTAAACCCAACGATACCCAACAACCTTGACCCCAAACCCCATCCCCTTGACCCCAAACCCAACGATACCCAACACCAATGACCCCATCATCTCCAACACCCAACAGTCTTGACCCCAAAGCCAACGATACTCAACAACCTTGACCCAAAACCCGTCCTCAGGTCCCCACCACCTCTGCTACCCAACAACCTTGACCCTAAACCCAACGATACCCAACAACCTTGACCCTAAACCCAACGATACCCAACAACCTTGACCCTAAACCCAACGATACCCAACAACCTTGACCCCAAACCCCATCCCCTTGACCCCAAACCCAACGATACCCAACACCAATGACCCCATCATCTCCAACACCCAACAGTCTTGACCCCAAACCCAAGGATACCCAACAACCTTGACCCCAAAACCCATCCTCACGTCCCCACCACCTCCGATACCCAAGTCTTGACCCCAAACCCAATGATACTCAACAACCTTGACCCCAAACCCCATCCCCTTGACCCCAAACCCAACGATACTCAACAACCTTGACCCCAAACCCCATCCCCTTGACCCCAAACCCAACGATACCCAACACCAATGACCCCATCATCTCCAACACCCAACAGTCTTGACCCAAAACCCAACGATACTCAACAACCTTGACCCCAAACCCCATCTCCTTGACCCCAAACCCAACGATACTCAACAACCTTGACCCCAAACCCCATCCCCTTGACCCCAAACCCAACGATACCCAACACCAATGATCCCACCACCTCCAATACCCAACAGTCTTGACCCAAAACCCAACGATACCCAACTTCCTTGACCCTGAACCCAACAATACCCAACACCAATGACCCAATCATCTCCAACACCCAACACTCTTGACCCCAAACCCAACGACACTCAACGACCTTGACCCCAAACCCCATCCCCTTGACCCCAAACCCAACGATACCCAACACCAATCACCCCATCATCTCCAACACCCAACAGTCTTGACCCAAAACCCAACGATACTCAACAACCTTGACCCCAAACCCCATCTCCTTGACCCCAAACCCAACGATACTCAACAACCTTGACCCCAAACCCCATCCCCTTGACCCCAAACCTAATGATACCCAACACCAATGATCCCACCACCCCCAATACCCAACAGTCTTGACCCAAACCCAACGATACCCAACTTCCTTGACCCTGAACCCAACAATACCCAACACCAATGACCGAATCATCTCCAACACCCAACAGTCTTGACCCCAAACCCAACAATACTCAACAACCTTGACCCCAAACCCCATCGCCTTGACTCCAAACCCAACAATACTCAACACCAATGACCCAATCATCTCCAACACCCAACACTCTTGACCCCAAACCCAACGACACTCAACAACCTTGACCCCAAACCCCATCCCCTTGACCCCAAACCCAATGATACCCAACACCAATGATCCCACCACCTCCAACACCCAACAGTCTTGACCCAAACCCAACGATACCCAACTTCCTTGACCCTGAACCCAACAATACCCAACACCAATGACCCAATCATCTCCAACACCCAACAGTCTTGACCCCAAACCCAACAATACTCAACAACCTTGACCCCAAACCCCATCTCCTTGACCCCAAACCCAACGATACTCAACAACCTTGACCCCAAACCCCATCCCCTTGACCCCAAACCCAACGATACCCAACACCAATGATCCCACCACCTCCAATACCCAACAGTCTTGACCCCAAACCCAATGATACCCAACTTCCTTGACCCTGAACCCAACAATACCCAACACCAATGACCCAATCATCTCCAACACCCAACAGTCTTGACCCCAAACCCCATCTCCTTGACTCCAAACCCAACAATACTCAACACCAATGACCCAATCATCTCCAACACCCAACACTCTTGACCCCAAACCCAACGACACTCAACGACCTTGACCCCAAACCCCATCTCCTTGACCCCAAACCCAACGATACTCAACAACCTTGACCCCAAACCCCATCCCCTTGACCCCAAACCCAACGATACCCAACACCAATGACCCCATCATCTCCAACACCCAACAGTCTTGACCCAAAACCCAACGATACTCAACAACCTTGACCCCAAACCCCATCTCCTTGACCCAAAACCCAACGACACTCAACGACCTTGACCCCAAACCCCATCCCCTTGACCCCAAACCCAACGATACCCAACACCAATGACCCCCACAACCTCCGACACCCGCCGCCCTCGACCCCGCCGCCGCGTCCCCCCAGGATATCGGTGTGGGGCACCCAGTGGGTGTCGTTGAGCCAATGGGAGCCGCTGTCCTCCTGCAGGAGCCGCTCGTAGGTGAGACGCAAGAACCTCATGTCCTCGGCGTCCAACCCCGAGCTCCAGATGTCGTAGAGGATCGTCATCTGCTCGAACTCGCTGCGCGGCGGGAACTCGCGCGGCGGCGGCGACGATGGCGGCCGCGACCCCCGCGACCTCAACCACCTCCTCGTCCCCTCTTCCTCCTCTTCTTCCTCCTCCTCCTCCTCCTCCTCGCTGCTCTCCTCTTCCTCCTCGCTCTCGCTGGACCCCGAAGGCGCCGGGGCGGGGGGCGGGCGGTGCCGTTTGCGTCGCGATGGCGGCGCCGGCGGCCTCGTTGGCGCCGACGGCAATGGCGGCCGCGCCGGTCGCGTGGCGGCGGTGACTCCTCCTCCTCCTTCCGTTTCCGGCGACGCCTCCACCACCACCTCCTCGGGGGCTTCCAGGACGTCGGCGGCCGCCGGTTCCAGACGCAAGGCTTCGGCCGCGTGGGGCGCGGCGGCCATGTTGGCGGCGTGGCGTGGGCGTGGCCGGGCCGCGCCGCCATGGCGTAATTGTGCTCCAAGAGGAGGAGGAAGGCGGTTCCGGTGCCCGGGGGGGGTCGTCCGCCATCTTTCTCGCCCCCTTCTTCGCTCTCCTCTTCCTGTTCTCCTCCTTCGCCGCCGTCTCCTCGCGTCAGGGCGATGGCGGCCAACACGGCCAGGTCCCCCCCGGCCGCCCCCCGGGGGGGTTGGTGCCCACGGGCCAATTCCAGCAGCGAGGAAGCCCCCAGGAGGCGCTCGGGAGGGGGCGGGGCAGAGCGGGGGCGGGGCTGGGGGCGCCGAGGGAAGGGGGGGACGGGACCCCCCCGACTCTTCCACCCAACTCTTGACGAGGGAGGCGTGGTCTGCGGGGAGGTTGGAGACGGGGCGGGGAGGGGGCGTGGCCTGAGGAGGGGGCGGGGCCTGGTGGGGGGCCGCCCGGCGCGGGGGGTGGGGGGCGGGGGGCGGCGGGGCGGGGGGGTGGGGGAAGGGGCGGGGGTGGGGGGAGACGGAGGGAGGAGGGAGGGGGGTGGGGGAGGGGGGGAAGAAGGAGGGGAGGGGTGGGGGGTGGGGGGGGCTCCTCGGTCTTGCGGCGTTTCTTGGGGGGGGGCAGCAGGGGGATGGGGGAGGAGGGGCGGGGGGGGGAGGGGGGGGCGCTGTGGGGAGAGAAGAGGGGGGGGAGGGGTGGTCAGCGAGGGGGGGAGGGCTCAAAAAAATCGGGGGGGAGGGGTCAAATTGGGAGAGCCAAAATGGGGAGGGGTTTGGAATTGGGAGGGGCTGGAAATGGCGAGGGGGGAGGAGAGACCTAAATTGGGGGGAGGGGCTGGAAATTGGGGGAGGGGCTGGAAATTGGGGGAGGGGCTCTGAATTAGGGGGAGGGGCCTCTGAACTGGGGGGGGGGAAATGACCCCAAACTGGGGGGAAATGACCCAAAACTGGGGGGAAATGACTCAAAACTGGGGGGGAAATGACCCAAACT
>JAUMJL010002780.1:0-16750 GCA_033558185.1 Dromococcyx pavoninus
TACCACCCAATAGGAAGCCGCGATTTAGAGACGCTGCCCAATAGGAGACGTGGCTCATAAGACCCGCCCTCCCGGGAGCCCCCGCGCCTCGGCCGGGGAGGGTCACGGCCCCGGGACGCGCAGTCGAATCCCGCTCCTGCCGCCAGCGCCCGCTTCCCCGCCTTAAAGGGACCGCATTCATGGAACCACAGAACCACGGCAGGAGGGCAGGGGCTGGATGGGCTTTAAGATCGCTTCCTACCCAAACCATTCCATGATTCTGTGATTCCATGACATACAGAATGGTTTAAGGCGCGGTGCCTAACCCTCACCACAGGGCAGTACAGGGACAGGGAATCATGGAATGCTTTGGGTTGGAAGGAACCTCAAAGCCCATTCAGTTTCAAACCCTCTGCCATGGGCAGGGACACCTCCCACTGGGGCAGGGGGCTCAAAGCCCCATCCAACCTGGCCTTGAACACCTCCAGGGATGGGGCAGCCACAGCTTCTCTGGGAAACTTGGGCCAGGGCCTCCCCACCCTCACAGCAAAACATTTCTCCGTAAAGTCTCATCTCAGTCTCCCCTCTGTCAGCTGAAAACCATTCCCCCTTGTCCTATCCCTACTGGCCTCTTTCCCAGAGGCAGAGAAGACTCCTAAACTCATTGTGCATCTCACAGGGATCTGCACCCCCACAAAGCAACCCGGAATCGTGGGATGAAAGGGGCAATCCATTGCAAATGCAGAGCACCAGGAAGGAATCCAAGCTACGGCAGAGGGTTGGAACTGGATGACCTTTAAGGTCCCTTCCAACCCAAACCATTCTATGATTCAATCTGAGCTCCATACAGGACACCATGGGCCCAGTAAAGCTGTTGTGTTTGGTTCCCATCAACATCACTTCACAGCCATTGGAGTCCAACAGGGATGATGGGGAAGATGCCAAACCTGGAACACAGTCCTACCACTTTACTGTATTTTAAATACATTCTACAATTTAATATATAAAAAGCAACATTAACAGAATTTTGCTTTTTATACCCACATTATGTGCTCAAGACTGGGAAATACCAGAACTAAGGCTGTCTGCCTTACTTCCAGCCCTGGGATCCACCTGGAATAACACCCCCCAAACAATCTTACTGACACACACTGAGCGTGTTTTACAGCCGCCCCTGTCAGTGCCATCCGCACTGGCCCTCTCCCCACCCCAAGTGGCTGGTAAACCTTGTCCAGCTTCCCCAAATTTGCCCAACAAACGTTAACAAACAGAAGTGTTTTAAGCAGTTCCTATGTTGGTTTATAATTTTATCAGCCTGCCCTTTCGCAGCAGCAGTGCTGCTGTAGGTGTCACGGTCTGGTCACACATGGGCTGCACACCTCTCATCCACAGATGGATCCAACCTCCAGACCAAGACAACACCACTCTGCTGGTGCACATCACCAGAAAACCTTCTCCTACATCTCCCAGCTTCAATCCTGCCCAGCTTCCCAGTGGCCACAGCAGGGTCCCCAAGGGGACACTGTCCAGTACCCACAGTCCCTGTTCCCTAGCTGCAGTACCACGCCACCGGGCAGAGCACCAGCACATGGAATGCCCAGGCACGTGGAGACCTGAAGCCTAAGCGATAAAGACAGCCTTTAATCCTGACATTCCTCACAATTCTGAGCACTTCCCTTCCTAGGTTTAAGCCACGGCCATCTGTGGTGACCTATGCTACTCATGGTGAGTTTTAGGAACAAGAGGGCTGTTCAGTTTTAACAGACATGTACCTTTCTGCATCTGCCACGGCTACGCTGAGTCCCCACATCGGGTGGGAAGGCACGGCCGGCACCTGCGCGCTCGCGCTGCTGGAAGTGTCCTTTGGAGAGCAGCCCATTCCATGCACAGCACGCCCCCGTGGCACCACACTGAGAAACCAGCTCAGGGGGCTCACTGTGCTGGAGTGACCCTGTCCTCTGCTGCTGACAGCAGTGCCCATCAGCAACCGGCCTCTAAACACCTCGTTTGGTGAAGGAGGAACAAGCAAAACCAGGACACTACTACACAGATCTTGTTCTTTGCAATACTGATGTCTACAGTGAAACATTCACAACTGCTCGACAGAGTAAAAATGTGCTACATGAAAACTGTACCAGAAAAAGCAGGACTCCTGTAACAGCTGGAGAAGAGTGTGCGGATAAAAAACAGAATGAAACAGCCAGTTTAGAAATATGCCACTGAGAACATATGAGGAAACAAATACGGCTGTCCTTCCTCTACCACTTGGAATTGGTGCAATTCACAGGCTCACATCTTCATACTTGACATTGCTGCTGGCATCTCAGCGTGTCATCTCGCCCGGCAACAGAACAGTATGGACCTCCCGTCGGAGAAGCATGGGGTGCGGTCCCTCTGGGAGCAGGGAATGCTGGGAGTGCTCAGGTGCTCACCCGACGCAGGTACTTGACTGTTCTGAATCCAGCACTCGAGCAGGAAACAACGCTGCCTGCCATCCACATCCCAACACAGCCCAGTGCAGAGGCCAGGACATCCGCTCGGAATCGGGACGAGGCGGCTGGCGCACCTAACACAGAGACCTACGCCGTTTGTGCGATGGAGTGGACTGCAGGCCCAGATGGAACACAGAAAGCAAAGACATTGTCTGCTCTCCCGGGAAGCTGGTACTGTTTGGATGGCAGACAAAATACCCATGAGATGGGTTCCAAACTAATAGCGTTTCCCAGGCAATTAATTTGCAAAGTGCCACTGGTCCTTGGAACCAAATACAGTTTACAGTATCTATTACAGCAAACGCTCGCTCTGCGGCTTGTGTCGGCCCATCTCTGCACTATATGCAGAAGGAAGCGAATATTCAGACTCTTTACAATAGATTCCTTCCCTTTTTATACAAAGGAAAATAAAAACGTTAAGTTAAACCAGCAATAAATAGAACTACGGAACGGGAGTGTCCTGGTCAGCCCCCTTTGTGCATCCCAATCAGACTGGAGAGCTTCTCACAGTGCTCGAGTTTCAGCGATTCTGCTTTCTGCTTTAACCGCTCATCTCTGTACAGCTTGGCCAGGTTTGACAAATCAGACTCTGGAAGATGAAAAGAATACCTATTAGGGTGCAGCCACGAGCCTACTTCAAATAACTCTTTCTCAGTGCTTCGTTATCCTCGTGGCATGGGTTTTTGCTTTGATTCCCCTTGTTTTGGTAAAACTGGGCATGCTAACAACTTTCCTTAAAGAGAGGCCATCAGGTTTAACCAGGCTCACTACTTAAGAAACTGGTATGTTCATAATTGCTTGGAAAGTCAGACAGCCACAACAACCCTCCGTGAGCACACTAGCAGGACAACAACCACAACAAAAATACATTAAATAGAAAAAAAGATTGTTACCTACTACAAAGAAAACACAAACTACAAAGACACAGCTTAGAAGCCAATAAGATATAAAATTATGTTAATTCTCTGAAGAATAGGTGATTGCTTTAAAATATACATATATACTTAAACTAACTGCATAAAGGCAGGTGAGTAGAATACCATGTAGCCCCTGTCCCAGGTGACACCTCTGTTCACAGCTGAGCCTCATCCCATCTTGCCTGCGCTGATCCCTGCTGAGGGATCACCAGGCACAGACCATGGAGCTATTGGCTATTGGCAGCTTTAGGTGACAAACCAGAAGGAAGGAACCTCATGACTATTTTCCTACCACTGCCTGGGGCTATGTCAGCTGCCTGCAGCCTCCTAAGCTGAGTAGGAACTCCCAGACATACCACAGAACTGAGAAACGCCAGTCTTTGGGCAGATCCACTCTGCGAGGGCCCGCAGCACCCATCCAAATACATACACGAAGGTCTAGATAACTGGTTTTGTTTGATGCTGCACCTCTCAGCATTCAAACTCTGTCTGGCAAGAGTTTTGTCCAGGAGGCACTATAAATTCTTTTAATTGTTTTAGGTATTGATTACAGGGAGGCAAACAACTAGCCAAGGGACTTGTCTGAACGGCCTCTCTGCCCTTTCATTAGCAATGCAATACTCTGCATGTATTTTTCCCCCTCTTCTCAAAAGCAACATAAATCTGAAATAACCCCATTGTTTCAATTATTTCCCCCCAGTAACTGGGAGAAGTTGCTTTCGCTGATTAGCTAAGGATATGGCTTTCTCCCTGCAGAATTATTTAGATGCAGGATTAGAGGCACCTAAGAACAGCAGTAATTTGTTTCTGAAAAGGTCACAATTTCCCTAAGCGCATGCTACCTGATGACTCCTAATTTTTCAAAGAGCTTTTTATACACCTGACACATCCCTCATTGTACAAAACCACTGAGCGTGGAAAGAGCTCTGACAGGTCCATTCATGCCCTGGCCCCCCTGTCCCCATCCCACTGCAATTTAAAGCCCCTTGAACATCCATCCTTTGCAAACAGACAGGAATGAACACTTTATTTGAGATCAGCCATCGATGCCACTCCAGCTGTGCTGGGCACTGAGCCCTGAGCAGCCTTCAGCAAAACCAGGCTTGGGCAGTTGTCTCTGAGCCCAGAGCCCCTGGAGTTCTGCAGTTTACGTTTATCCAACCAGGCAAAAACATTCACGGCAAACGTGCACTTTTGACAGCATTCACTCTGCCGTATTGATTTCTTAGGTTTTCCATCTTTCACATAGAGCTGTGCTTTTGTACTTTTCATTTTTAAGGAACTCCAATACCTTATTCCAACTATGCATCCTCCTTCCCTCTGCTTTCAGTTTCCTCTCCAGTTTCTCTCACTCTTTGCAGTCTCACTTTACCATTGTGCTATCACAGCCAATCCATCTCCCGTAGAGACCTCAGAGTGCCTTTTGTACCTAACCAAAGTATCAAAGGTTTCAGGAGACCAAAACCCACCCACAGCTCACACAGCTTCCACACACTGTTCTGCTGTGACGGGAGGAACCATGTCCACTGCAAGCAGGGCCGAGCAGGACAGCAAGGCACCATTCCTTTTGAAGTTATGTTCATCAGGGCAGCTGGACACCAGGTAA
Source organism: Dromococcyx pavoninus (assembly GCA_033558185.1). NCBI lineage: Eukaryota > Metazoa > Chordata > Aves > Cuculiformes > Neomorphidae > Dromococcyx > Dromococcyx pavoninus. Next base: position 4,995 of record JAUMJL010002780.1, read on the forward strand.
CACCTCTCAAGCCACGGACTTTAACAGTCTGTTCCTGCACAGCTGATCTACGCCCACTGTGCTGGTGCTACACAGAAATGCAGCCTCAGCAAACCAAACGACTTGCAATTGGCATAAAATCACAGACCTCAAAGCCCATCCAGTTCCAACATCCCTGCCATGGACAGGAACACCTCCTGCTGGATCAGGGGGCTCAAAGCACCATCCAACCTGGCCTTGAACACCTCCAGGGATGGGGCAGCCACCACTGCTCTGGGCAACCTGGGCCAGGGCCTCCCCACCCTCACAGCAAAACATTTCTCCCTAAGATCTCATCTCAGTCTCCCCTCTTTCAGCTGAAAACTGCTCCCTCTCATCCTGTTCCTGCACTCCCTGATCAAGAGCCTCTCCCCAGCTTTCCTGGAGCCCCTTTCAATACTGGGAGGCTGCTCTAAGGTCTCCCCACAGCTTTCTCTTCTCCAGGCTGAACAACCCCAGATCTCTCAGCCTGTCCTCATATGGGAGGTGCTCCAGCCCTTGGATCATCTTCGTGGCTTTCTCCGGACTTGCTCCAACAGATTCATGCCCTAACAGATCCATGTTGAATAGACACTCAACTGACCACAACTCAGTTAACCACGTGAAGTTAAAACACTTAAGCAAGAATTAATGGACCAAAGTTATTAAACAACAGACAGGGACTGCCTCGCCCTCTCCAGAGGACTCTCCCCCAGCGCTCGCTCCATCTTGCATTCACAGTTTATTTTTACAAACACAGCTGTGCTAAAGTTAGCACAGTCTCAGCTGTGCTCATTACCTGCTCCCTGGCCTAGACAGTAATAATTCTGAAACCGTGTTTTTTTAATTACAGCAGTCTCCTCAGGCTCCTGCCAACTGTGGGCCTTGTAAACATATTTGCAGGTGTGACTAATAAAGTCTCCAAGCATAAAGAGCTCCAGAGGAGCCTTGTTGTGCAGTAAGTGCTGGATTATCTCCTCTTCTCTGACTACAAGCCTCTCTCAGACTGGCAAACCTTGCTGCCTGTTTCGGGACATGGCACTCCTGAGCTCCATATCTACACGGAACAGACAATACAGCCACTTCCAGTTGCACAAGGTCAATTAAAAGGGATTCTTTCCCAAGAAGTCAATTCTATCCTTACAGTGAGCCTACACATGAAGCAGGCATTTATAGTTAACAGTCACATTATACTTAGAGGCTGCTACTGCAGGCACAGGTGCTCAGAGACCACAAGTCAAGCACACCAAAAACTAAGGGGCTATCTGGGATTTTTATGATCTGATATTATGGGTTCTTTTCTTTTTTAACTTCAGAGCTTTGACATAAAATAAAAAAATCCAGTCTCTGGATGAAAACAAAACAGCCCTCCCCATCAAAAACCTGCACTGCTACCTCCAGCACAGGATTAAACACATCTTGTTTAGACAAAACCTAAGCTGCCATAAATGTGATTGTTAGAGAAGCAGCAAGCAAGAGCAAAGTCACTTTTTAGTAGCGTGCCAAGGGCTGTTTTACACAGAGCTTAAAAAGCCCCACTGGTGTGTGACAGCAGCTTCCCTCCTACTGTTAAACATTTATACAGAAACAGATTCTTCCAGTTTCCTGTATCACAGCACTGGTTTACTCATTTTAAGGTGATTAGTTATTCAGCTGAACAAAAACAGCCCCAACATCCCAGCTCCAGCTCGTCCTTGTAACTTGATTTCTGTTACTTTGTGCAGGTAGAGAGGCAGCAGGGATTTGCTCCACTTTCAATGAATTAGAGGAGTAGCAATTAACAAGTAACACAATATGGGGTTAAAATACACACCATTAAATGTGCCACTGACTGACCCTGGGCTGGTGTGAGAATAATGATTTTGAATGCTCACATTTCTGTCTTCTCCTTTTCTGCATTCAATTCTTGCTTTTAAAAGACAATCTTGATTATGATGAAAAAACAAGATCTCAAACTCATCTAAAGATAGCAAATGCAAATGAGTGCACTAACCAAGCACAGCAGCACGCTCTTCGAGAACCGATACCAGTAACACCAGTTACCAGAAGCACCCGAATAGGCTCTGGGCCTCTGGGCTCTCCTCTTGATGAGGTTTTGAAGAAAAAGTTAGGATAATCTTCTCATGAAGCGAGTCAGAGCAAAAATGATTCTGCTCCAGCAGAGGAAACGTGGAATAGGTGATGTCTCAAGACCTCTTGTAGCCCTAACAATCTGTCAGAGCTAAACAACGTGCTGGATTATACATTTAAAACATCACTGCTAAGAGTCAGTCAAGCGTGAAAACTGAGTGGAAAAAAATCTGTCTCAAATGGTGAAGTCTACTTTCTGCTTGTCTCTCAGAATAGCCCAAAATGAACTGTGACAGACCCTCAAGAATAGCAAATTCGGTGTTAAGAGGAGATGTGAGAAATACCAGTGCAAGGTTGGAGACGTTACATGTGTCGGAAACCGAGGTTAAAACCAGCAGTGCTTTGTGTAGCCACCACACAGCTACAGAGGGCCTGCACAAATAACTTACTTTGCTGTTTCTCCTTCCAGCAGCTGGTCTGAATGTAGTCTATGTAATCTTTTTCGACCGTTTTCTCAAGCTCTTGAAGTTCTGCTCCTTGATAATTCTTTTCAAAGTTCTTATCAACATAGTAAGGCACCTGCAAGTTCTCCGTCTCTCTGCTAATAACGTGGCCTATGGACCTGTGAAAAACACCATGCAGAAAACAGATTTGTTTAGCAGTTCAAACAGAAAGAAATAGAGATGTTTCTCCCCATTAGCAGTTCCAGAGAACAGTATTTAAAACAGCTTCCTTACAGTTACTTTCTGCAGGACTACGGCTCCCTCAACCATCCAATAAGGAAATGACAAGGTTCAGGCTGTGCACTACAAACAGATTCCACTCACACCTCCCTCCCCCTAAAACCACTGTGAAAATACCCAATACTTGCAAATATTTACAAAGAACTGATAAAAAGCAGACACGATCCTTCCAAATACCGTGTGTGCTCTCAACAGTTCAGTCAAGCCTCTTCCAAAACAGAAGGGCAAATTATATCTGTGAGTGGAAGCTTCACGCACTTTTTTTCTGTTTGCTGGTAATTTCTGGCAAGCTATGTCCAGAAATCCATGGAAACTGAGAGCAAATATGGAGACTATAGGAAAGGTACACATCCCAATATTGCTAAGGGCATAATGCAACTGGATCTGGATTTTCCTGGTTTCTGCATCCTCTTGCACAGGTAAGAATTAGCAGGGAAGCTCCTAGTTACGCTTTCCCTTAGGGTCTTACAACCATCAGTAAGCAAACTGGCAATATCCTAAGGAATATTCCAGAGGTAGCACTAGCCACTCGGACACAGCCACTCTCTTCTACTGAGCTCCCTTATTTGAGCAAAGAAACCCAGGTGTTTTTCCAAATGGCTGCCCACAGAAGCAGGCAGGCGGCCAAGACACAGCGGTTACGCTCTACTCAGTGGAATCCAGTTTGCCCCTTCCACCTCCCGGACTCCTCTTTTCCTCCCCTCTCTCACTGTCTCAGAGATCCACGCTTTCTTCACATAAACAATTTCTGTTAGTTTTCAGGCTGTTAGTGTTTTTAGGAATACGGTTTAGAGAAACAGCATAGCTGCATCCCAGGCTCCAGCCCGACTATCTTGAACCAACAGGAGAAGGGGAGGCGGCGAAGAAAAGCAGAGATTATCTGCTCTGGGGGAGGTGTGGGAGACTCCACATGGGACTGGCAGATAGCAAAAACACCCTCAGGAAAAAACACAACCAACAAACCCAACTCAAAAACAACCACCCTCTTGTTCCTGGACTAGGCCTACACACTGACATCTTGTGGTGAAGGCAGAGAGCGGGTGTTGGGCTGCAGCAAGGATACGGCCCCAAACCCACCTAGTTTTGCTCCTAGAAGGGAGCACGGGGAGTGTTCAGAGCCTGCTGCTATTGCTGTGTGCAGCAGGTTCTCTGAACCCTGCTCACTCCCACTCCCACCCCAGTAAGGAACGGAACTGCTTGGCTCTTCCCCACTGGAGAGCTTCCCTCCTCCCAGCACTGGATGTCAAGAGAGGTAAGTGGGTTTTCCACTGCTCCACAAACACTCAGACTACAGCAGGCTTCCTGTTCCTTCTGTTTCCAGAGCTGACAGGTTCAGTTTGGCCTCTGCAGCCCCGGGTCCCGCTCTTTAAAGATGTTAAACCAGGGCATCGTGAAGCTTGACAACTCTTCAGTAGAATTCAGTCTCAGCAGCCCTCATTTCTTAATGGCTTTACAAGGGAACCTCAGCGGTTGTCCCCAGACCTTGGGGCTGATCTGCACCGCAGCTGAGCTACACCCACATTCCTGCTGCATTTCACATCCCTTGAGAAATCCTTCTGGCTCAGTGCCTCTGTTTGTTCAGCACAAGAAAGCAGACAGTTAACTTCCCAGCGATAACGCTCAGAGAACTCATCAATAGAGACTGTTGGCACTTCCTTATTTACAGATTGATAACGCTTTCTACTAACCCCATCCAATTTCCAACTACCTCCTTATCACTAACACCAAAGAGCAGAGAAATGTGTTCTTCAGGGACTTACGATTTGTAGAATAGGCTGTAGGGTGGGTTAGTGGCCATCAGTTGAGTTATAACTGACACTATTATTATTATGAAAACTGGCATCAACTGAATAAATGCAGAATATGAATTCTGAAAAGAATAACAATAATTAGTGGACAAGAACAGATACAGGCAGAAAAGGACACATCTGCTCCCAGAAACCAGGCTATCCATCACAGACCAACAATGTATTAAACTGAGATGAAAAAAATGAGGCAGACAATTTCAAATTCTGAGAGGGATGACATTTTAATTTAAAAATAACCTTTACTAATGATCTCGGAAAGCTCTTTAAAGCCATTTTCTTGCCATTTTATTTGCATGCTATTCTTTCCCCTACAGCTTTCTCCACAAGGCAACAGAAACCCACAGCGCTGTCCCTGTCAGTGACCAGCTGACAACCCAAACTGAAGGAACACCCTGCAATTCTCATTTGTGCCTACAGCATTCTGTGCATCTTCTGCAGACTGCTTCATGCCTTTTAAAAATCTCAGCCTCTGTTCAAATTACTGGATAAAACAGCTGACAAGTGAAGGGTTAAGAGACCCTATGTAGGTAGCTTGGGACAGGATGCAAACACTCCCTTTTTCTGTTTGAATTAATCTAGTAGGAAAAAAGAGTAGGAAAAACATCAAAGGACCAGAGAGCTCTGACAGAAAACAGATCTTTACTGCTGTTCTTCAACTGATTTTTAAACCTCCCTTCCAAAATGCCTTTTCTAATCAGGAGCAAAATACAACATGCAGCTATTTAGGTTTGCTCTCTGCCCTGGGATAGCAGCAAGAATACCTGATGCAGTAGCAGGTGGGATTCATTTGGCCTAATTTAGCTGTCCATAGGCTCTATCAGTTTTTTTTCAGACCCTGAGGACAACACACTCACACAGAAAAGTGCACCTTCCTTGGAGAATGATGCCACTAGGGTAACGCACTGCCTCTGGAGGAAGACTCTTCCAAGGCAGGTGGCACCATGTGTAGGTGCATTAACAATGACACCCCCTGTCTCATCTGAAGGTTTCAGCTGATAGAAAAGTATCCCAGACCAACCATGCCCCAGGCTGGAAAAAGCCTGGCAAGGACCTGGGCAGAAACCATGTGCTGGAAGGATTAAATACACCATGAGGACAAGACAGCACCTTTGTATCCATTATCAGTCCACATCTGGACTGCTGTTGGATTACCAAGCCATTAGAGCTTGCAAGAAGCAAACGCCAGCAAAACACTCGCTGACAGAAACCCCAGGCCTTGTAATCCTACCAATACCATGTATTTCTGAAGCAGGGATTAATAAATGACAATCTAATCACTTTTGCAAACATCCATTTGGGCTGCAGCACTTGAGGACAAACACTGAGCACCTAAGCTTGGGAAAGTCCCTTCAGATATGTGAGCAGGAAACGTTTAACCCCTCGGATCCCTTTCTCCTGGCTACCTGTGGCCTGTTTTCTTCCTCCTCTGGCTCCTGTGTCCATGCTCTGTCGTTGCGGTGCCTCCGTGGATAGTAGTGTGCATCTCTGGCTACATTTGAGAACATATGGATATTTCCTGTGGAAAAGAAGACAAGACAGGGCTGTGATTTTCACCCAGTTGCTGGGACTCATCTGCATCTCTGAGTTTCTAGCTGATTATCTGGGCTTATACTACACAGCCTGAACTCCAGTTGTGGGACATTGGATTAAAAATCACAAACACGCCTCAGATGTAATGTCAAAATAACACGTTGTTCCAAAAAGTCTACCAGAGAAATTGCAAAGTTTGCCCCAAGTCATCTTAACTTAAATCAAACTGTAGAAACATGCCATGATTTTTATTATTGAATCTCAGATTTCAGTATTGGTTTTCACATTCCCTTGCAAGGCAGCTGGTGCTGCATCCCCAGACTCTAAACAGGAAAATTAATTTGCTTCATCTGGCTCAGGTTTATGGCTCCCCATAATTACTGAATATGGCCTTCCACACTCATTTGCAGTTCCTCTTCCTTCCAGCTATTAATAGTTTCACTTAATGACTTGAAACAGAGTTAAAAAATAGCTTTTTGAGTAAAAAAGAAGTGTACAGTTCAGGATTTCACTGAATCATACAGAATCACAGAATGGTTTGCATTGGAAGGGATCTGAAAGCCCAGCCAGTTCCAACCCCCTGCCATGAGCAGGGACACCTCCCACTGGATCAGGGGGCTCAAAGCCCCATCCAACCTGGCCTTGAACACCTCCAGGGATGGGGCAGCCACCACTGCTCTGGGCAACCTGGGCCAGGGCCTTCCCACCCTTACTGTGAAGAATTTCTTCCTAATATCTAATCTAAATCTCCCTTCTTCTAATTTAAAGCCATTCCCTCTTGTCTTGTCACTCCAGGCCCTTGTAAAAAGTCCCTCCCCAGCTTTCCTGGAGCCCTTTTCACTACTGGGAGGCTGCAATGAGGTCCCCCCAGAGCCTTCTCTTCTCCAGGCTGAACAACCCCAACTCTCTCAGCCTGTCCTTGTACAGGAGATGCTCCAGCCCTTGGATCATCTCTGTGGCCTCCTCTGGACTCGCTCCCAACAGCTCCATGTCCCTCCTATGTTGGGGATTCCAGAACTGGACACAGGACTCCAGATGTGGTCTCACAAGAGTGGAGCAGAGGGGGAGAATCCCCTCCCTTGACCTGCTGGCAATGCTTTCTTGCACAATGAGTGGAGTAGATTTGTTTTTAAAAATCCTAAAATGAGGAAAGAACTGCATATACTGTTTTGATTTGAAGCTTGGACTCAGTTTTTACCATCACATGAATATCTTAATAATAGCTGTGCTTTCCTCTCTTGAAAGTCAGAATGTCTTTGTATTAGAGAATTGAAATGCATGGCCTTATCATGACAATGCAAATCTGTTTTTACACCCTGGGAAAGACACCACATTATTTACGTTCTTATCCTCTCCTATCTCTGACTTTCCCAAGAATTCTGTGAGAAACCTGGGCAAAAATGACCTTTGCTGTTGTGTCAAAACCTCTGTCTCATTGCTTGTTCAGAGATTTTTCCAAGGGCCTGGGTGTGTTTGAGCCAAGCAAGGTGGCCTTGGGGAAGGAAAGTTTATTTCTTGGAAAAGAAAGTTTATTTCTATCATTCCACAATACTCAAAACAATGTTTCCTCAATCTGTGAAAAAAACAGAAGCAAGTGTGGGAAGTGAAGAATGGCTTTTGCAGGGTGCCTAGAAAAAGCCTAGCCAAATCCTAAGTTTCTCAAAGAATTTCTGTCAGCAATTTTTATCCTTCCATGTGCACTTATGTTGTGGGAGAAGGAAGTTCAACTTGTAGCTTCTACCCACACACGTGGTGAGTCTCCTTTTAGAGTTTAGACATTTAACATTTACAATTTTAATATTTTCCTGCTGATTTTCCATAGACAAAAAACACAGGGGAAAGAAAAAGCCACAAACCTGCCCACAAAAGCTGTACCAATGAGTTTACCCTCACGACAGCATTGCTGACTCTGATTTCCAGCAAGCCTGGTGATAGCCAGGTGCCACAGGACAGGACCCAGCAGAGCCCTGCTGCTCAGTGCCCCTGGAGCTCGCACACACGAGGCCAACTTCACATTGCAGCCGTTTAAAACCTACTCTCTTTGCATCAGCTGCCTGGACACCCTCTGACCCGTAATTCTCTTGCTAAGTACAATCTGTATTGACTTTGCCAATTTGGAAAACTACTGAACTGATCATTTTTCCTAATTTAAAATTCACCATCAAGAAAATGTACATAAACTCAGACCCAAACGCTTTTTTTTGTGAGGAACTATTGTTTACTAAACACCACCTATGAAATTATCTTTTTCTTTTCTTATTCTTTGCCAATTGGATAAAAATTCCCACTTACATCTCCATGTCACTCTACCTGTTAAACCTGCCATGCCCAGCACCCAAATTCCTCCCACAGCAAGGTGCTACCACACAGACTAAGGTTACAGGGAGCTTGCAAGGAATCATCTGTACCTGTGGCCTTCAGCTGTCGGAGCTGGCGAGCTGTGTCACTTTACACCAAACCTAGGGGATGAGACAGCTTAAAAGAGTGCTACAGCAGTTCACAGAATGATGGGGTTGTTTGGGTTGGAAAGGACCTCAAAACCCATCCAGTTCCATCCCTCTGCCATGGGCAGGGACACCTCCCACTGGATCAGGGGGCTCAAAGCCCCATCCAACCTGGCCTTGAACACCTCCAGGGATGGGGCAGCCACCACTGCTCTGGGAAACCTGGGACAGGGCCTCCCCACCCTCACAGCAAAACATTTCTTCCTAAAATCTCATCTCAACCTCCCTTCTTTCAGTTGAAAACCATTCCCCCTCATCCTATCCCTGCACTCCCTGATCAAGAGCCCCTCCCCAGCTTTCCTGGAGCCCCTTTCAGTCCTGGGAGGCTGCTCTAAGGTCTCCTTGGAGCCTTCTCTTCTCCAGGCTGAACAAACCTAACTCTCACCGCCTGTCCTTGTATGGCAGGTGCTCCAGCCCTTGGATTATCTTTGTGGCCCTTATTTGTCAGACACTGCCTTAAGCTCACCAAACCTTTCACATCTATTCTTAATCCAACTCTGTATTCCACTGATCCTGCAATATCTTTCTATTTTCACTACAAATCCAAAAGCCAAGGCTGGTACGACACACATAAAGCTATGGATCTGCTGTTCCGTTACTGGATCCTGCATATCCAGTAACAGCCAGTCTGTCCTGGCAGGCATCACTGTCTAAGTGAAGAAGTTTTAATTTCTGTACAGTATGCAAGGCAAATGAACTCCTGTTTTCCCAGTTACAGTGGGACTGAGACCACAATGCCAGGAGCTGCTGCCATACTGTACTGGACCACCGTATGGTGTCTCAAACACGACATCACTGGCACAGACCTCTCTGATCCCTTCTCCTCACACCTTGTCTTATCTCCTGCACCACTGATGGCTGCTGGTAACGGAGGGAATAAAAGCAACAGTGAAAAGAATAATCTTCAGATACTGCTGGTTTAAAAATGTTGCCTATCCAAGCATCAAACAGCCCAACCCCTTGTCAGAATACAATGTTCTTACCCCTACCTAGAGCCATGAGAAGCATTCAGGAGAGGCTGGGAGGTGAGGAACTTGCACTGGCAGAAACATTCATTGCTCACTGGCTGCCCTGTCTTCCAGAAGCATCCCTGGACTGCAAGACTGGGCTTTGACACCACATTGAGTTAAAGTCTGACATTTACACCATGCATTAACAGAGCTTCTCCAGGCTTAAAAGCTATGAAGGGGGAAAGAGTAAATCCAAGAAAGTTCTTGCTCTTTTCAGGTGTATAAACAACACCCTGAGCAGTACCAAGAGAAGTTCAACTTCCTTTATAGTCCTGTTCATTGCATTTCAAAACCACTGCAGACAGTTACTGACCTGTAGGAAAGTGTCCACCGAAAAACACATTGAATATTTCTTCTGGTGTAATGTCTGCTTCGAATTCTGTGTAGTAGTCATAGTGCCTGGCCTGGCCAGCACTGACACGCTCCTGGTCACACCCAAACTCATCGTATCGTAACCTCTTCTCAGGGTTGCTCAGAACTGCAAAAGCGTTGCCTATTGCTGGAGAGTGAATGAAAAAAAGTGTTACACAGGGGTATGGTGTGGTATTCCCAGAGGGCAGACTTTTACAAACTGAGCAGCAAAAAAAGCCAAAACAGCATCAAAAATTTGTGCTTCAGCAAAGAAGGATGGAATGGTTTGGGCTGGAATGCACCTGAAAGCCCATCCAGCTCCAAGCCCCTGACATGGGCAGGGACACCTCCCACTGGATCAGGGGGCTCAAAGCACCATCCAACCTGGCCTTCAACACTTCCAGGGATGGGGCAGCCACCATTTCTCTGGGAAACCTGGGCCAGGGCCTCCCCACCCTCACAGCAAAACATTTCTTCCTAAGATCTGATCTCAACCTCCTCTTTTTCAGCTTAAAGCCATTCCTCCTTATCCTATCCCTGCAATCCCTGATCAAGAGCCCCTCCCCAGCTTTCCTGGAGCCCCTTTCAGTCCTGGGAGGCTGCTCTAAGGTCTCCCCGCAGCCTTCTCTTCTCCAGGCTGAACAACCCCAGCCCAGATAATCACTCCCATAAATGTTAATTTCAGCACGAAGCAGTTAGGCCTTACATAAGCCCATACTCTCTTGCATAATTCTGAAGAATTAGCAGTATCACAAAATGTCCTGAGTTGGAAGGGACCCACAAGGACCATCGAATCCAACTCCTGTCCCTGCACAGGAGATCTCTAACATTCACACCATGAGGCTGAGAGCGTTGGCCAAATGCTTCTGGAATACTGTCAGGCTGTGACTGCTTCCCTGGGGAAATGCTCCAGTGCTCCACCACCCTCTGGGGGAAGAACTTTTTCCTTATGTTGAACCTCACCCTCCCCTGGCACATCTTCCTGCCATTCCCTTGGGTCCTGTCATTGGTCACCAGAGAGAAGAGGTCAGCGCTCCTCCTTGTATGAGGAAGACAAGTGTCTAGGAATGAGATCTAAGATACCTTTTCTCTACTTCTAGGGGAAAACCTTTCTTTAGAAGACTAAAAGCAAACATTGCCTGACACAAATGCTGTGGCGATGCTGTCTCTGTGTGGAACACCACAGGGCGCAGTTCCGTGATCCCAAGCCACTATCCTGGTCCAACCAGCCTCTGGGAGTCAAGCAATGATACTGGGATCGCTGTCCTGCTCCAATAGGCCTGTGGGAGCTGGGCTGTGACCACTGGGCCGCCGTCCCAGTTCATCTGGGCTCTGGGAGCCGGGCAGTGATCCCGGGGCCGCCGTCCCGCCCCAAAAGGGCTCCGTGACCCGGCCCGGCCCCGCCTCTCCTCACCTTTAAAGGCCTCGGTGGCGCCGGGCGCGCGGTTCTTGTCGGGGTGGAACTTGAGGGCCAGCTTGCGGTAGGCTCTCTTCAGCTCCTCCTCGCTGGCGTCCCTCTGCACCCCCAGGATCTCATAGTAGTTCCGACACCGCTTGATCCTGGGAGACAACACAGGGGCGTCACGGCCCGGGACCCGCCGCTCCCGCAGCCGCCGCCCCCCCCCCCCCCCCCCCCCGCGGCCCCGCAGCCGCCCCCGCGGCCCCGCAGCCTGCCCCGGCCCCGCCCCTCACCGCCGCACGCCGTCCAGCTGCTCCGCCGTGTAGGTCATGGCGGCCTGCACC